>JAVQJF010061122.1:0-41149 GCA_036023855.1 Gadopsis marmoratus
AATTGTTGGGTCTGTACATATAGAGTTGGCTTGGACTTGCTCTATATTTACAAGTGCTATGAGATAACTTTGTTATGATATAGCGCTATATAAATAAAATTTGATTTGATTTGATTTGATTTGAACTCATTTGGACAAGTATAACATGCAAGAGCAATAAGTGGTTGGTTTTATTTAGAATAACAGGTAAGAGTATAAGTCAGGGTCAGCATTGTGAAGTAACTAATTCAAACAAAAAAGACAGCACCGTATAATGTCAAATTCAAAACATTTTTCAACAAATAAACATACATAGGATTAAATGGCACGAACAGAGCAGAGGTTGAAAAGATAAAGTAACCAACATTATGATCAACATTTACTTAAGGCCAAATGGGAGCACACAAGGCGTTCACAAGGTTTCCTGCAATTTCTTCAAACGTTCCCTTTTAAAGGACATCGATTTACAGGTTGAACATGTGAACCCTGTGTACCTCGTTCTGAACTTTTCCCTAAATACCTTTGATCTGATATTGTTGTAGTTCCACTATTACCCAATGTAGGGTTTTGTAGGTATAAAGCACACTATGACTTAACAGCTAAGTATTGGCATATACTTGTCTCGGACATACAATCTACCCAGTCTGATCACCATGTTCAGCAGTAGTCCTTTACAAATAAAACTAAAACAAACACAGGAAAAAAAGGTCATGCTATTGGTAGAAAAGATTTTGGGAGCAACAACAACATTGCGGTGGGCTTTACTTTGTTCTTGAGGATGTACACTTTTTAAAAACAATATTCCATATTTAAAACAATATAAGTCATTTATTCTGGATATCAAAGTTATTCATTTTGGGAGAATAATTTCCATAAATGAGAAAATAAATTACAACAAAATTAAATTTAAAAAAAAGATAGAATAAAATATATTTAGTGGTCAAAATTGTTTTTACTAATGGCCACTTTACAAGCATGGCACTAAGTCTCACCTGAATATTGCTGCTGTAACTGTTGAGGATTGCAAGGAGATGGTGACTGTGTCATTTGATACTGCTCAGAGCTGGGGGGCTGCAGGTAACCCACTGACGGGCTGCAGGATAGAACCATACAAAAGGGGAGAACATAAATACAAGGCGAGAGGTTATTCACACACACACACACACAAGGATATTTACACGATGTTTGCAGAAAATTAAGAAAATACATTTCATATGCATATATAAACCAAGGTGTCAAGTTTTAATGTTTAGACGTCATCTGTATCTATGGAACATCTGGACAACTCTGCTGAGGTGAAATGACAATTTTAATAGTTTTCTTTAGCAGACATGTTGGTGAGAAGGATGCAGAGCAACTGAACTCAGAGAAAGCACAAATACAGTATGATTAAAAAACACATTATTGATACCAGCTAGTTACAACAGAGCTTACAGCTAAGTGAAAAGGAAATGCTCCCACATTTCACAGTGGCTGCTACTTTGATTGCTATGATTATCACAGTACCTGAAGTTTCTGTTTATGTACACAGTACAAATGTCTTGCAGGTGTGAAAAAATGCTGTAAACTAAGAATGCTTTCAGAAATGGAAGTGTGCGAACAAAAGAAAAATCAAAATCAATATTTGGTATTACTACCCCTTTGCCTTCAAACCAGCACAATTTCTCAATAGATGCACTTGCACAGAAACAGGCAACGTTGAGGATCGTAGACGCAGTGGTCGGCCAAGGAAACTTAGTGCAGCAGATGAAAAACACTTCAAGCTTATTTCTCTTCAGAATCAGAAGATGATGCGAAAGTCAAAATCTGAAATATTTGGCTGCAGCAGAAGGCAGTTTGTTCGCCGAAGGGCTGGAGAGTGGTACAATAATGAGTGTCTGCAGGCAACAGTGAAGCATAGTGGAGGTTCCTTGCATGTTTGGGGCTGCATTTCTGCATTAATGGTGTCCTCAATGCTGAGAAATACAGGCAGATACTTATCCATCATGCAATACCAACAGGGAGGTGTATGATTGGCCCGAAATGTATTCTGCCAGCAGGACAGCAACCCCAAACATACAGTCAATGTCATTAAGAACTATCTTCAGGGTAACAAGAAGAAGAACAAGAAGTCCACAGAGCCCTGATCTCAACATCATGGAGTCTGTCTGGGATTAAATGAAGAGACAGAAGGATTTGAGGAAGTCTACATCCACAAAAGATCTGTGGTTAGTTCTCCAAGATGTTTGGAACAACCTTCCAGCCGAGATCCTTCAAAAACTCTGTGCAAGTGCACCTAGAAGAATTGATGCTGTTTTGAAGGCAAAGGTTGGTCACACCAAATATTGATTAGATTTAGATTTCTCTTCTGTTCATTCACTGCATTTTGTTAATTGATGAAACTAAACTGCTAACACTTCCATTTTTGAAAGCATTCTTAGTTTACAGCATTTTTTCACACCTTCCTAAAACCTTTGCACAGTACTGCATATGTCTCTTTGATCTGCTATCACTACGGTTATTACATCTTTTCATGTCTGTGTTCTAAAAATACTGACACGTATATGTACATTGGACTTATTGGTTGTTTCGTAATCATTCCTCCTATCCATACTGGTTGCGAAGAGATCCCTTCCTATGCAATTCCGGTCCTAGGTATCTACCAAAGCTACAGTCTTTTTTTTGTACAAAATTTCCTCTTTGTGTTTTCCTGACCGGCTCTTTGTGGTCAGTTTGGAGAGGAGGGCAATTACAGAGACTGAAAACAGTTTCAGTATACATATGAGTATTATTTGAGGACTTTTTAAAGAAAAGAGGAACATGTCCTTTTAACATTAGGTAAGGTTTAGGCACAAAACGTATTTGGTTAAATTTAGGGAAGGTTAGATTCATGCTCTTCCATGCACTCTCTTGATTGTATTCTATCGTCTAATCACTCCTGCAAGCTGCCATATCGCTCATCTCCCTTCCTCTCTCCTTCTGCCAAGTCTGTAATTTTGGAACAGCTTCCAGTTCACATCTAACATCAGGGCCTAATGCATCTGGATGGGAGGTGCTGTCTGTGACAAATGACCTCACAAATATCTATGATAGAGAAAAAAACAAGGTCCCAGTCATCTCTCTGTGCCTGCCCGTCTCTCTGTCTGCCTGTCTTTCAGTCCTTGTATCTGTCTCTCTCTCCCTTACCCCCCCTTCGTCATCTTGCCAGGGAGACAGAGATATATGTGATCATCAGTCTTATCCACCAATCTTTACCATCTCCCGACACTTCATCTCAGAAAACTCTCTCCACTTGATGTCTGACTAAATTAGATTAAATGACTGCTTTGTCAACCTTTATAAAGAATGGAGAGAGAAACTCTAGGAAACTAATTTGGGATGCACTCACACACTGAAACTGTGGCCAGCGCTTCCATACTGTATAATAGCTACAACAATTTTCCACACCTATTGTAGATCAGATCTCACAGAACAAATTAATCGGTGATAAAAGGACGCATTCAATCGTTAACTTCCAAGTATTTTGAATCCTTTTCACAGTTTATTTAATCATTTTTATCAGAGGCCTTGTGCTCTATTTCAAGTGCCCCAATCATCTCTGTTGTCAGTGAGGTAAATTACGTGTAAAGGTGACCTAACCTAGATTCACCCTGTGAGTGGAGTGTGGTTAAAGAAAACATTAATTAGGTTTTCAAATCTGCAGTCAAAATTGTGAATTACAGCTATTATATGTGCTCCTGACACACGTGGTGAGCACAGACGTCATTCACCTCAAGGTAGAATGGTGTTGGTATATATGCAAATATGAAATATAACTTTAAAATGATTTGTTTTCCTTTTAAAGATTTCCCTTTACTCCATTTTCTTATTTCGCCATAGTTTCATCGTAACATTTAAAAAGCACTTCAATGAGTGCAAAACCTTGTCATAGTCCTCATGGACAGCACAGTGTTCTGATTTAAGTTTGTTTCCATGCTACACTTACAAGGCTAAGACTACACACACACACAGACACACACACACAGAAAGACATTTATACATAAATACTGACACTAACACTAACACACTCACAGGCACACAACAACACCCCGTCTTTCACCCCCTCCCTGTCACGCCTCCAACCAAATTAGATTGTGATTGCTCTTTCCGAGGTCACTTTTAATTAAGCTGAGATGAGAACATGACACATGGGATTAAGCCCCATCCTACCACTTCAAATTATGAATTCATAACTAATGCTAGAGCCTATTGCTTTCAACCATGACCTCCATATCAGTTACCTATAAGAGCAAAAGGAACTCCCCTAATTGTCTTCTTCTGCAGAGATAAAGAGCACGCTAAGAAGGGGTGGGGAAATGTGTGGGTGTGCGTTTGTGTGGGAAATAAATATATTTTATAAATTAATACTGACTTGACTAGAAATATATATATATTTTTAGAGAGAGAGAGAGAGAGAGAGAGAGAGGGAGGGAGAGCAATGCCATGTTCAGGGAATCATGAATAATACACAACTTTTGCTGATCTGATTAAGTGGTAGAGACACAGAGAGATTACGTGAATCAGAGAAACATCCATGAGCCAGGTAACATGATTAATACATGCACGGCCTTGTGAGACGAAATCCCCTCAAAACAAACTCGATAACCTAAAATACACAACTTCCTACAGTGTGCTGTGTCTGTAGTACACTGAGTTCTGAGAAGTGTGGGATCTTAACGCCTCTGATACAGCATCTAAACCTTGACAAATCCGGATGCTGGCTTTGTGTTTTGGTACGATTTCATGCATACAGTCTGAAGACTTTTGCCCTGACTCTTGACATGCTTCTTTCTGCATCTCTTCTGGCAGATACGTTACAGTGCTGATGTATTTAGTTAGATGACGCTTGACCAAGAAATGATTTCCTGATTTATTCCAGTCAAGCAGGGTGCTGCACTAACCTACACAGCTGTTTTCTATTTCTGTATCAAATCATTTAGATCCACAAGACATGCTAACCTCTCAGATAGAGCTGTGAGCGCATCTTAAAGATATCCGGCTAGCGAGCCACTCACAGACTGTGAGGAAAGCTTCAACTACTGTTACTGGTGTTTCCCACCTGACCAAAAACCACCCTCCTTACCTCAGTTATAAAAGCCTTGGCAGTAGCTGGGCTCATGAACAGCACGGCTCTGCGGAGTGTATCCCTGTAGCGATGCAGCTCTTCCACGCGCATTGTTCTGAACAGACTTGTGATCATCATGTTGATGTTAGATTCCACCTTCTGAAGGGATACGTCCATTCCCTGCTGAGAGGTCCGGTCCAGGAAATCCTCAATACCACGGATATCTGGCGAAAGAGAGATAGAGGTGTAACTATTGATTTAGCGCGACAGGGACATTCACATTCCTTTGAAAATATTATGCAGAAAAAAAAATGCGGAGAGATAGACATACACCTTCTCATACACACAGATTTAGCACAAATGTTAGGGCTATGACGTATGACTTTACGCTGTATTCTCTGCTGTCTCTCTGCATGAATAGGTTCAGCAAATATCTCAATTCATGAGCTCTTCCTGGCAGTGATTCCTTGCTCCCAGTGCATTTGTATTTCTCATATTGTATCCTTTGTATTAACCGAAGCTAAAGCTTTTGTTACCAGAACTGTACATCTGTTGGTACTGAATTGCTTTCTTTCTAGAAACTTGAATATACAAAGCATTTTGTAGACATGCCCTCTCTGACACACATATACACACAAACACAACGACATGGAAAAAAGCACATGGTGGTAATAGTAACAGAACTATACCAAAATTAAGGTTTAAGTATGCTTTACAGTTATAGTGGAGTAAGGGAATGAAAGGAATTCTGGGAATGTGTTTTTCTGTTGTATCTGTGTGTGCGATTGTATTGAGTATACAGTATATTTGCATGTATGTGTGTTTGCTTGCTGCTGTAAACAGGGACATACAGTAGCACAACAAGCACAAGGGGTTACATTTTAACCTTTTGTAGTGGCATTTTTTTTATTAAATTTAACATAATAATTACATTACAGTCACATTAATTCACACTTGCCATTTTCTGTAGCTAGTATCTCCTGTGGTCTTTGCTGTCTCAGGCCTGTTCTTTTCCCTAACACATGCTTCCTCTTCGTCAAATCAGTCATAAATCTGCTATGCTGATGACACTCTGCTTTAACTACTGCTAAATCAAAGTGATATCTGGTTATATGAAGACCCTTACAATATTGACAATATTTAAAAGAAATGGCTGGTCAGTAACTATATCCAGATGAACAAAACCAACTCTGAGATTGATTTTTGTGTTCTATAATGACTAAAACTCAACATATGTAAGCATCTGTCATCTGAAGTAAGAGGTGTGGAAGGAATGTTCCTACATTTAAACCTCATATTCATTTTGGTCAAACAAGAAGTGATGCATATTAATCTAGCTTTTCTCCCAATCCAGATTTTGAGTTGGCAGACAGGGAAAGGGTTTTGTTGTTGCGTTGACTATCTATGAATATCTATGCTGTTAGAATGGGAGGTTCATTGGCCAAATCGTGCTGAAATTTTTGGCTGAATCCACTATGTATTCCTATAAGGACACTATGAGAACAAATAATTTATGACACTGTTAAGAGTTTTAAATTACAGACTCAAACTACAGGAATTATTTATTTTAATTCTTAATTATAATTATTAGCTATTTTTGCATTATAAATATACCAGAAAACTGGAGTCAGCATTTTTACTGCCTGGACTGTATTCTTAATGAGCTACATTTTCAGGTCAAGGTAATCCTAATTAAGGCACTTTGGTTGAGACCTCTGTTAATGATGTCAGAGGATGTGTGCGCGTGTGTGTGTGTGTGTGTGTGTGTGTTCGCTTGCGCGCGTGCAGTTATGTAAATCACTACCTAATGATGTATTTGATATGGAAAATGGTTGACACTGCCGTCATTGCCAGTGTCATGGCTGAGCAATTAACTGGATTGATTAGACTTGTTAAGGACCAGAGGGCTGGGGCGAGGGTGTGATTGCATCACTGCCAATTTTGGAGGTTTAACAACGTATTAAGAGGACAGACGCCATACAACAGCATTTATTCAGAAGGAAAGAGATTTAGAAAGAAGACAGACGAAATCCTTTGCGCACACATACACACATGCCACTGATTCTAACAATATCAAGCAGACTGTGAGTTCAGGAGGTTAAGCAAGAACAGAGGGAGACATTTTAGACAGTTTGGGTGTGTCAGATATCACATCAACACCTTTTCCCACACTGAGAAGATTACGAATTATTTCTCATCTAACTGTTCCTTTCGCACTTTCCTTTGTCAAACATGTACAGAGCAGCAGAGACAGACAATGGGCATAATACGGATGCAGAATGCCAGAGGACAACCCAGTCTGTTTACAAGGTCGTTTTAAAGTTTCTGTCTGTGCATCTGTTACGTGCCAGGCGGGACAGGTGTGTTTCGTCCCTCTTCTTCCCCCCCCACTCCTCTGTCTGACTTATCTCCAGGTGCTGCCTCTCTGACCGACTTCAAACTGTACAGTCCGGTTGAGCTACTCATCTGTTCCCTCAGACTTCAGGCGGACCTATCAGCACTCGGGGACCTCACTAAGGAGCTCAGCTCGGGAGCTCACTCTCTTCGTTTTTTGTTTTGTTTGGTCTTCCTGAGCTATTGTTTCTTGTGAGAGACCAGTTAAACCGTCTATTCAAATACACCTGTGGTGGGAGGTTAGAGGTGGTACCCTTTATTCTGCACACGTAGTACCTTTTTGCTAGAGACACTAGTCTGGTGGTTGGTGCAACACTTGTACTTTATTTGGTGAATTTCCTTTTACTGTGGACAAGCCAGCTAGGCTTTTTGTTTGTTCCTCTTTTTTTGACTTAGGGTCTAGCCAGGCCTGGTTTTGTTATATTGATTTATGCCACAAGGATGACTTATTGTATATTGCAGCACACCTTAACATTTCTGTACAAAAGTATAGTGTTAAAGGAAATCAAACAAAGTATTGGAAAAGCTAATTGAGTTAAAGGTCCTTGTAGACCATGTTATGCCTGCCCAGCTTAGGGCTGGAGTTTCTCCTCTTGTTGGACCAGGTGTATCTTCTATTCCGGATAACATGGAGGCACTGGCTACTCCTCCGGGGAATGCGGTTGAACATGAGGCAACTTTTCCTCATTTTGAGCCGTTCTCCCCAGAGTTCCGTAGATGCCAGTCTGACGGTTCGTCTAGTCCACCCTCAGCTGGAGGCACAGGAAGAAGAGATGGCGCGTAAAGCAGATTATGACCTCAGACTACAGATCCGTGAGGCTGAGAAAGCATCAAGATACGGCAGCGTGAGAGATCTGTGCCTTAAGGGCATGAGGTTTGCTTGTTACAGTCCTCATTTTTCTTCATACCCCAATTTCACCCACAGTAACAATACAATATCTGTATTTTAGTTTACCATGACACTGTCTTTCATCCCAATAAAAGCAAAAACACATTCACTTTCCTATTCTCATCAATAAACACCAGAGTAAACACAGTCAGTAAGATGTATGCTTGCAGAAACGCATACTGCAAACACATACACAGAGCACACGCTCTATACTTTTGCCAGTCTAAGCAGATTTAAGCTTAGTTCTTTTAATCTCCGTATCTTTTATGGTACAACCACTGCCATTTACTGTATAATCAATGGTGCTTATTCTTATGCATATCATGTTGTTCATGTTTTTGTTTTACATTACAAAAGAAAAATACAAACTTTGTGTTTGTGCTGCCTGTGTTTAGTGGCTATATTATAGGCCTCTTCGTCACCTTGTACCTGTTAGTCCACCTGTCAGCCATCCTCTCTGTCTGCTTGTCTCCTGAATAAAGGGTCGCTCTGGTTTTATTTGCCATCATCAATCCTTTCTCCACCCTGGCTTATAGTACAGGTTGTATGTCTAATGCATTTGCCTTGCTCCAGTCTGTGAGGAGCTTAGAAAATAGCCTCACTGTCTCACACCATACAGCTCATTCAAACGCACTACACTAAACAATGTATTTGTACAATGACAGTTAACTTGGTTTAGGGTGATGTGTGAAAAACTAACATGTATATAGGCTAGAAACAATGATTAAAGAGTAACTTAACACCACCCAACTTCTCACCTTGCTGCGGTGATGTGAAGGTGTACGTCAAGGCCCTGTGATTTCACTGTTGGGTGTGGTTACAGGTGCAACAAAACACACTGACGTAACATGGTTGAGTGTGGTCAGATGTGAAATTGGCATGAAACCTTTAACCACATAGGGCAGCAAAACACTTTTCAGCCTGGTGTTAAGTTACTCTTTGAATACCTTGTCAAATCATTGCAACATGCATTGCTGGACAAAGACACACAAGCACAGGAAGACATTTAAATCTAACAACTCAGAAATTACATTCATATTAAAATGTACAAAACAATAGTATAAATAATTACAGAAGTAAATAACAGAAGTCAGGTGATCCTTAACAATGTAGCCTGTTGCTATGTAACATGCTGAGGAGTGTGGAGATTAGCGACGATGTGCAAGATATTCAGTGTAGGAATGTTTTATGACCAGCACTTTGAAGAAGGAAAAAAAGTCATTGACTTTCAAATGTGGACATATCCTGGTCCAATTTTACACATTAATAGTCAAAAGCATCCTCATTCCCTCCATCAAAGTTTGGGTGAGTTCCTGCCTCCTGCTGTTCAAAGGACACGGCTTGAGCATGTACCCCCCGCTGCTGAGCGGATCATTTGCTGTCAGCTGCTTTCCATCAAGGAGCTTCAGGACACCACAGCAGATAAAAAAAAAAAAAGACGGGTAAAATTGCCGCCGACCTTGCCCACCCAGGCAACCATCTGTTTGAGAAACATTCCTCTGGGAGACCGTACCGGTCCATTAACACCATGATCACCCATCACCTCAACAGCTTTTTCCCCAAGCGCTGTCATCTTACTCAGCCACTCCTCCCCGGTCTCCCATGCAAAGACATACTGTGCATCCCTGCAGTCCCAGGCCTCTTCATCCTCATCTAATAGAGATGACTGTATTACTGCTGCCATGCTATTCCCTGTCACCCAAGTGGTTTTTGCAGCATTTTTTAAATGCTTCAGAGTGTCTGTATGACCCTGAGTCACTTCAGGGTTTGTACACTATGTCACTTATTTTTATTTTAGGAACCCAATTGAGCCAATAAACAAGAATCTATGTTTTCTTCAGCTGCATTCCTACTGTTTACTAAAGAGAAGATTATTTTTGTAACGTTTCTTTTTGTTACCTCTGCTTTTCATAATTAAGAACACAACAAAGATTTAAACGATACGACAGTTTGTAAAATAGAGCACCAGCAATGCTGCCATTGATTGCCGTCTTTGTGCACCTTCTCCCACCTCGCAATACGCCACTGTAGATTATTGCTTTAATAAAACAAGGTTGAGCTTTGTATGGTAAGGTTCTCTGTGTGTCCCTTTCCCCCATTCGTCAGGCTTCCCTTCTTTCCTCTCTATCCGCCAAGTCCCTGGCTCAAAGTGAAAGCTAGAGTTAATGTAGTGTAGCAGCCAACAGCATGCAGGGATTTCACCTGCATGTACCGACCAGCTCAGTGGTACTCTGTCTGTGTTCAGAAACCACCACTCCTTTCTCCCTGCTTGCTTTCTCCTCATCCCTCTCTCTTCCCTTGGCTTTCCATCTGAAAGCTCCCTCAGTTTCCCCAGTTTGCTTTCTGTTCTCTTGGGCCGAATCTCATTTTGAGAGTGTGTAAAGTCCAAGCTGTTATTCCACTCTGAGCGGTAGGCTCTGTTTCATGTGTAATGTCCGTCAATTCCACACTGGAGACCGGTGTTTGCATCCTACCAACAGTCAGTGCTGGTTTCTTTTAACTCTGAAATGGATTTTTAACTGAACCCTTACTCCATAACATTAGCAGTGATTGTGATATGTCCCTTAACTTATCAAAGTAGTTTTAGTTGCCTAGATAAAAACATACCTTCATACAGTAGCAGGCAGCAGTAGATCAGAAAAGTAATCTCGAAATGCAATTTACCTATTTTGTTCCTAGCGCCTTGTTAAAAGGAAAATCATTTTTGCAATTAGATAGTTAAGTCATTTGTTCATGCACTGCTTAAAACAAATTAAGATATACAAAAAATTTACATCAGTCTATTCTGTCGATATAATGTCAGGTCAAGACAATGCCCGTATTTCATGTCATTAAAAACCTTTTTAACAGGAAAGAACTGCTAGGAAATCTAAATAAAGCAACACCCTTTAGAGGGAGGATACCAAAGGAAAAGAAAACACAGATATGATCTTTGCACTGTGAAGACATGAAATGGACCAACGGGCCAAAAGGAGGTGTTAACACGTCCGTTATTAGAGGAGACTCCCCTGAGTGTGGAGTAAGAGGGAAACATCAAACATCTGCGAATTAGATTCAGCCTACGTAACTCCCTGGTTGTCTGTCAGAGCCTCCCTGCTCTCCTGTTCTCCCTCTCTCACTCCCTCTGCTTGACTTATAAATCTTCCCCACCTTCAAATAATAAAGAAAACATCAGACTTTGGGATTGTAAGCTTGCACTCTGCATCTGACTTTACGGTTTCAGGCCTTTCTCCTTCCCATCCTTCTGCTCCGTTTTAACCTTCCTCTCCCTGCCGGCGGCATTTAAAGTCTGGGCTTGTAACTTTTGTTAGAAAGCTGCTGGGGAATAGCCAAGCACTCTGGAAAGACTGTCTGTCCTTCCGTTTCCCAATCACTGGCACTTGCTCTCCAGCAGTGAGTGAAGCTTGATGGCCTCTTGTCCATATCATAATGTGAGTTTTTGTTGCCATGGAATTTATGCTAAAATAAATTGGTTTTGTTCAAGTGTCAAGGCAAGCTGAAGGGGGAACAGGGTAGGGGATCACCTTGCATCTGGGCACTTATACAATGTAGCCACCCACTAAAACTTTATAATTGAACATTGAATAACAGTGAATGTAATTAGGATTTAGTGACTTTTATCAATGTGTAAAAAAATTTTTTTAAAGGCAACATATTCACAACTAAACCTAATTTTCAGCGAGGCATTATAGAAAGGAGGAAAATAATCACTTTCAATATAAATGTATTTGTGTGCAACATACCCCTCATGCTCTACCCTGTTCTGTTCTGCTGTTAGACCAACATCCTTATCTCTTTGCTTTGTATTTCCCCTCAGCCTTTACCTCTGGCTATCCTTATCCCTGCCCCAGGCATTTCACTGTTGTATGGCTCAAAGGCAGCGGTTCGTAAAATATGGATTCAGCCTCAAATGGAATGTGGGCATGTTTCTCGTAAGCCTATAGGCCTAGACAATTAATTCATCAGCTGAAGTTGTGGCTGAAAAGTACCCAGCCCTAGGGATCCGAACCTAAAGTTGGGAAGTTTACCTCCATATAGGAAATAAAATGCTTAAGGCCCTGAAGCGTCGGCAGTCTTCCTGACTGCCTATTGCTCTCTAAATCATCTATTCCTTTAGATCTAAGTGCCTATCTCTGTCCACCACTCTTTTGCTTTATTCCCCTCCTTCTCTTCCTCTCTTTCACTTTCAAAGCCCCAGGCTCCACATTCCCAGAGTCCCCGCAGAGAGCTTAACCAACACTTGTAAAAAACCAACACTATAAAAGGCTTGGCACCTTTTAGGTGTGCATCACCTTCCTTATCTCCCCAGATCTTCTCCGGCTTTTAATGCCCCAGATGCCGTCTTCTCTGACTTTCACATATCTTAAGTGTCTAAACTACTTCCATTTTTTTCTTCTTTTCTTCCTATTTTTGACTATTGCTACCTACTTTGACATTCCTATGACCTGAGTTCCTTTGACACTATCTAAACTGAACATTACGACTTGATGATTATATGTACTCAATTGGAGTAAAAGATTTTAGATGCTAGCACATGTTTATCCAAAGCAAGTGCTCTGGGATTCTAACCCCCCCGTGACCACTGGATGCTGTGTTGTGTTGCCATCGACTGTCATTCTAGTTGTCGTGCCAATGTGCACATCTACAAAGCATAAAATTCCCCTCTGACTGTAAATACATAAATATCTACATTTATTGACAGTTTATTCTCCTCCTGAAACTATGAAGCAGAAAGAAGACAGCTGTCATTTTTTCTCTTCTAACATACGGTATGTTGTTCAGGAAACACACATATAAAAATAAGAGAGCATGTTGCTACAGTAAGTGAAACTGCTAAGTACAGACACAAAGTATTTATTGCTGCATTGATTATATTAAACATGCTTGTAAAATGCAAGAAAATATCGGCAAAACAAAAAGTATTGGAAATGTGTCTGTTAAAGATGAGCCGGCTTAGAGACAATTCTGGATTTCTCCCTGTGGAACCACAATGGAACTACAAAGAAGATGAAGCTGTGCCACAACCTGCAGTGTTTTCCACTCAACATGATAGCATGGATAAAGTGACCAACAACACAACAAAAGTGAGGTTTAAATGACCCCTGAGTTTTCGAATGACTAAAGTATGGTATGTGAAACTTGTGGAGAAAACACTGTGTGCTGTATGTACTGAATAAAAGTGAGACATAGCTTCCTTCCTTCACTCCTTTCCTTTATGGGTGGCAGTCTCTCTCTGCTCTGACAGCTAGCTCTGAGGTTTACCAAAAAAACAAACTTGAGAATTTCACCTATCTGGCTTTCAAGAAAAACCTTTCGCTTCTTAGGATTTATCCCATAAAAAACATTTTCGACGCAGTCTGCCACACCTCCATATTCCTGATGCTGTTAGATCCTAATCTCTCTCTCTACTTTGCGATAGTTTGCCCCCCTCTCTCTCTCTTTGCTCTATGTCTCTCAACTTTTCACTGCCAAAGACATTTCACCTCCAGTGTCACTCCAAGGATGTAAACTACTATTCCGGGGTCACACCCTTTTGTAAAAGGTTTTACACACTTTTCAGTTGTTTTTGTGTTTTTCTGCTTTCCCGACTTTTCCTCTGCGCTACCAAATCTGCTATGCCTTTAGATCTCTGTCCCTATCCTCTCTCTGCTACACTGTTTCTGTTTTCCCTTATATATTTGCAATTTCTTTTATTTCTCTTTCTCTCTGAACGATTTTACTCTGGAGGAGACAAAGTAAGACATGACCTCCTGATATAAAGCTTGTAGATCTTTGCTGTTTGGCTCATGAGTGTACCTGTTTGCTCGCATTCCTCTGAATCTTCCTTCATCATCAACTTTCCCACGTCTCTCTTGGCATAGCTTTTATGTATTTTTCACCTCCTCTTTCACCGCTCGCCAGCTTTCCCCCTGTAGCATCTCAGGGCTTCACTACCGTTAAGAAAAAAGATATCCATCTATGCATCCATCTCTTATCATTCCTTGTTCCCTTTCCCCTGTCTCTATAAAGAACGTCATGCTCGTCAGTTTTTTTCATACTCTCCTCTTCTTTCTCATAAACACTGATTTTCCCCCTTGACACCTTCTGTGCCTTTTGTGTCACTATTGCTTTAAGTCATGTCATCTCAAAAACCTGGCAGTGGAATAGGTCTGTGCCTGGTAACTTTTAAGTTTTAACTACGTTTTCTGTCTGGATGTACAGTCTGTTATCAAAAATATGGATTTTCAATTCTTGCCTAAGATGCCTAAATATTTTAAAAATGTTGAATATAGGGAATACTTGCAATGCTTCATTCATAAAAAAGCAAACAGGGTATATAACTACTGTATGTCTCAGCTATCAGGGACATTTCCCAATGTGTTAAACAGGTGAATTTTAAGAAAATGTAGTTTAAAAAGTAGTATGGGACAGTGATTAATTAATAATTTCACTCTCACATGTCATATTCAGTATTTCTTCATCCAGTGTTCAAGACAAGCCATTTGATAAAGAAAAATCTCAGAACTATCCTCCCCCAAGCCCCTTCCTGTTCTCAGTCTCTGCTTGATATGTTTCTCTGAGGCCCCCAAAGAGCTCAAATGCAGACTGGGATTTTACCTACAATGAGTATTCTTAAAGTGAAACCTTAGCATTTCAAATTTCAGACAGACATTTTTTCATGCCTGTCTTTGTTCTGCTTTTATTAAACAAAGCATATTTGTCGAAAATATCAACACTTTTATTGCTTTCTCTTAATAAAAGACTGGCAACCTAACAAGCATCACACTTTTAAAACGGCTCTTTCGTTCGGCTATAACCTTTTACTATTGTGCCTCAGGCCCCTCTTGTCATTGCCTAAAAGCAAAACACAACAAATCATCGTAATGTCAACAGTGTTATTACCACTAAGTGGTACTTCCCATATTTGCTCAACAAGGCCAGTGTTGCCGTAGTTGGATTATGGACAAGGTGAAGCAGCAGGTAACTGCATCTTGTCACTCACATTTTCGATACATATCCGGTTTGCAGTGTGAAGACGAGACACCTGAGGAAAGACTGAAAGGAAGTGAAAGAAAAAACAGAGTGGGGGAAAAAGAAAAGAAGATGGAGGGAGAAACATACACTATGAGGGGAGAGAGAAAGAGATAATAGAGAGAAAACACAGTGCTCTCAGTGTCCAGAACGCACCAGTAGAGCTGAAAATAGGGATTGGGACAGCTGCACTGTAGCTTCATTTGAGAAGACATACTCGACTGTCTGTTCTCTAAAGAACTCTCCTTGTACAGAGGCGAGGCCTTTTGGGAACATTGCTATCATCTTAAAAGGCAATCTCTCTGTCTCTCTACCTCGCTTTCTCACTCTCTCTTGCGCTCTTGCTGTCTCCCTTCTCTCTGGAACTGGGGGTTAGGCCATTAGGGAACAATGGTGATATCTTTAAAGGGCCTTCTGTGGCTGAGAGAACAGCACTGCCAAAACCCAGAGGATCCATGTGCTGAATCAGTGGTCAGAGCACAGAGGGTACAGAGGGATTTTAGTGGGGTACAAACATGTGCGTGTTTGTGTGCGTGCCTGTGTGTGTGTGTGTGTGTGTGTGTGTGTACGGTGTCTGTGGCGTAGATATTTTTTTGTGAAGTATACTACATTTGGGGACAGATTTTGTATTTAAACCAGTTGATTGAAGGTTGTCTAGCTAGGGAAGAAATATTGTTCCTACATTCAGTCTTGATAGGGGTTAGGTTAAGGTCAGAGTAAAAGCCTTTTCCCAACAGGCATGAATATATTGGTCATTTGCACACAACTTGTTTTGATGGTGCATAATGGAGGCTTTAGGATTCGTGCAGAAATTTGGTGTAGAAGAAAAACCACCATGAAGCACCTCAGTTGATTCAGATTTCAGCATATGGAAAAGGCCTCAGCAACTTGCAGTCATGCACGCACACATTATACATCCAAGCAAATGTGAGCAAACAATTTGTCTCTGATTAGGGAGGGTTGCCTTCAGATCTAGATTCAGCATGGCACCTCGTCCTCACACAAAGAACTCTCTTTGTGATGAGATTTCCTAATGCATTTTTGAACATATTGATTGTTGCCCATGCAGGGCTTGGGCTCTTATCACATCATCCATCATGGGTCAGTCTGACAACTGTTGTTATTTCAAAGTACTTTATTTGCCATGGTAAAGATTAATAGATGCAGAGTAGGATTATAGTACTGGTATACCTGTAATCTACCAATTAATTTACAGATTGGATGAAAATTCTATTTCCAGGAGTTGTTCACGATTGATTTAATCATGGTATTTACTACTCTGACTCCTGAGAGGTGAGACTAGCATTTCCAGAAGGGGCACATTAGCCACCATTCAATATTCATCCAATATAAACTCCTTGTTAGAGCTCACTAGTTAGAACATACTTTCATATGACATATTCAATGCACTGATAAAATGCAGTAATGACATGAGAGATTGGGTTTCAGCCTGCAGAATGCATTGCAAAACAATTCAATTCTCATTGGAGATCAATGCATACAACACATTAATTGTGCTAATTGGCTGCAATGAGTGAAATGGAGTGTCGTTACGGCTATAAGGATTAAATCAACACTGAATCACCTAAGGCAGAAAACTATTACACTTCTCTCTACAGCCTGAACCTTTTAGGTGTGCTTTATTTCTGTCCACCCACCAATGAGTGATGTCATGGCTGGTGGTTTCCATTAGCAACATACCTGCTATGACATTACTCTTTGGGGTGTGAATGCACCTTGCATATTAGGAGCATTATGAGCATTGCACCAGTAGTGTTCTCCCCGTATGACTCAGAGTTAAATTACCTTTAAACATAAAAGTGCCAGAACCAAAAAGGTGGAGCAGGATCATGAGTGGAAAATGAGGGAAGGACATTATTGTATAGTGACAGACATTCAATCTGGGGAAATGAAGTGCAAACCAGACCAATGGAGGCTATCTCTCAGTATGATGGTGTTTACTGACAGGACGCTATATGAGTTTGATTTAGTCTGTGACCCTACTTCCAAAGACTAGGACAGCTGTGTAAAATCAAATGATGATACTAACTTGTAGCCAGGCAATCGGAAAGGTTGGGGTCTGACAGGACACAACATAGACCACACGCACAAACACACCTACACATTGTGAATTCACCTGAACACGCACAGAAAACAGAAAAGCAATAGTTCTGCAGAAGGAAGGTAAGGGATTGAAGATGCAGTGTGGCACTTTATAAAATGGACATAGGATGTTGCGAGTCTAATGTTAGAGTTAATGGACCGGAAAGAGAGAGGACAAAGAGACGGAGGGAGAGAGAAGAAGGGCAATGTGATACAGCACACACACACAGAGGCAGAGTGACGTGTCACTAGCATAAATATGCATAAAGGTACATATGTGCATACAGACATCCATGTCTGCGTGTGTGTCTGTGTTTGTTTGGCCGAGAGAGGGAGAGAGACAGATAGGGAGAGAAGGTGAGAGAGAGCAACGTTTCTGACTTAGCCATACATCCATTAGCTCTCTAATGTCCCACCATGCTGAGAAACTATTTATACATTAGATGAATTTAAAATTCACACAGCACCAGTTTCATAGACCTTCTACAGTCCGCTCAAGTGAACTACCTACTGCAGTGTCTCGTGGGAGGGCAGGGGGATAGATAGACAGACAGACAGACAGACAGATAGATAGACAGATAGACAGATAGACAGATAGACAGACAGATAGACAGATAGACAGATAGATACTGGTGTAAATGATTGATTAGTTGAGTTTTTTCATACCAAAATCCGAATCATAGAAGAGGATGAACTTCTGCCAGCTGTACTCAGACACCACTTGCATGATGACCTCATTGAGATAGACAGGTGGGCGGACCATTAGGGTGTAGTCATCTGTTCCAGGGATGCGACTGGTTGGTGGGCAGACGGAGCGGGGTGTTCCCGCTGGGGAGCGCTGGATAAAGAGGTGGGGGATGTGCATGGCATCGGCGAGAGTCTGAAGGCTGCCCGCTGACATGCAGCCGATTGAACTGACCAGAGCCAGGATACCGCGGTTCATCAGCTCACAGGCTGGATGGTTGGGAAGGAGGAAGCAGAGGAAGAAGGAGAAGGGAGGAGGAAAAACAAAAGGAGGAACATGTTATTTTTCAAAGCATACAAAAGGAAATTATTCTTCTACTCATATCACCATTTGTAAAAATATCTGTTACGTCTGTGGGCAATACCAAGTCATAGTTTTGATCATAGCAATTACTTGTGCTAACAGAGCGCCAAGGAAAATAATTCTTATTCTACAGGTCACCACACTGCAGCACCGACTAAAAGCGACAGGGAAATTTTTTCTGCTCATTTCCATATGCATTGCAAAGTTATTTTTTCATGGCCACAGTCATACACAACCTGCTCTGTGGTAACTAGAAACAGAGAGACATGAAAACAGAGAGGGGGGAAATTGGATACATACAGTAGGTAAAGGTATGTAGCAGTAGAGTAGGGACATATCGTGCACTAAATAACGCGTGTATTGACAGACAAAAACATGAGATTTTTTTCTGCCATTTAATATTACTTTATTAGAGTCGGAGCACAATGACAATGCTTTTGCTTGTTTCCATTTACTCTGTAACCTGCTTTTCCAATGTTCCCAAACTGACAAAAGCAACCATCTGCTGACAGCAAGCAAGTCAAGCCTTCAGCCTGGCGTGTAGCACAGTTGTGTCAATGTCCTCATTATTGTTTGACCTGCAGGCTACTTCATGATCAATAACGCAATATAAAGCAGTGCAGTATAGAAACCTATTTAAGAATCCTTCAATAAAAATTGTATTCAAAGGTGTATTATTATAAGATGCCCTTCTTACCAGACAGACTATCCACAGTAAATGATCCTCAGTGCAGAGACACTATCTGCTATGTTCTTATTTCACCTCTTTTCGCTGCCACTATTCATCCTTCCTAGACCTTTAGTGCTGTCAAAAACACCTCTACCTCCTACCCTCTCAACCCACTCCCCTGTTATCTCCCTTCTTGTCCAAAACAGCCCCTCTGAGTGCTTACCTTTCAGCCCCAATCATTTCAAAGCTGCAGTCTTGCAGTGATTTTCATTTTAGTTGCGTTACACTGACACTACTGAATGTTGTACACTGTCCTCGATTCTTCCTCTTCCACCTCCTTTCTAACATCCCTTTTTCAGCACCTTTTTCCATTCCACCCACCAATCTTTTTCAACATCTTTACTCACCAGCCGTTGATTCCTCATCTCTTGTTTACCCTCATGGCTACATAAACCACCTATCCTCTTTCCTTCCTTCTCTCCGGCCGTCTTTCGATTCATCACCTCTTTATTACTTTATTTTGTGCACACTTCTTTGCCTCCCTCAGTCTGCTCTTCCATTACGTTTACCCACATGGCCACCCACAGTTTGACCTTATGTCCTTGCCCCCTTTTTGCATCCCTCATCCATCCTTATTTCTGCTCCCATGCTGGCCCATACTGTGTGTTAATGTACTAGTAGGATGTTGTTGCGCTGTAGCACATACCTTCCCAAGAGAATGAGAATGAGTCACAGAGTAACACAGAGTAAAACAAAAAGTAGTGGGAAAAAAGTGTAAAGATAGTACAGTGAACACAAACACACACAAGCATGCACACACACACAAATGGTGCAATGGCAATGTACAACGGCAAGAACGGACAAACTAAAACACACACTGTCAGCCTGTGTAATGCCACGCGGACTAATCTGTCTGACACTGCAAAAATAAAGAAAGAGAAAACAAAGAAAGTTTCCAAGAAAGAACAGCTTGAGGAGACAGATTCATGGTGCTGACAAAAGCAGAATAAAACATGGTATGTCTGCATGCATGTGTGTAAGAACAACATGAGAGTTATTCAACATGACAATGTCTCCTGTGTTAACTGGTTGCACAAAAACAGCCTAATGAGTTGGATTTCAAAGTGGTTCGTGAGGATGAATTCTCAAATCGTGACGAATCCAAGCTGGTGTGTGTTTGCCTGTGCATTGATGATGCACAACATGGTGTCTGCGTAGTTGCTTTTCTTGTTTAATTACATAGTTCAAGCATTACTGATTTAATTTGGAATAAACAGATTAAAAAAAAAACTTCATTCACATGATCAAAGCCATTGTGGCGCTGGTCCACTCAAAGTAAGTCACAGTGTCACAGCAGTTCTGTGATATACATCTAATTTGGAGATAATAGCTATAAATATATGAACACAAATCTCATTATGCATTTAAATGGCAATACATTGTTAGAAATGATTTTCCTTTTTAGCAGTAGCTAAAGGGTTATTTCACACAACCATTTCCTCATGCATGGATGTAGATGATTAATGAGTAGAAGCTAAAGCTGTTTCAATCTCACTGTCCATTGTGCAAATCCACATTTTGAGGAATTAATTAAAGTGTAACAATATGTTATTCAACCTCACTAAGTCTCAGCATACTGCTTAGTCATGGCCATTATTCGTAAAACCAGGATTCATCTTCTACTGTTTAAGCATCTGTATGCCTGTGGGTGTGTGTGGGTTTATTGATGTGTACATTAAGTGTGAATGCATTTCATGCCAGTGTATGTGAGTTTGCAATTCTTTGAATATTTGAGCTGAATAAGCCCATCATAAGCTATCATAAGCTACATTATCCAGATTCCACATCCCTTTTATAGCAGCCATTGCTAACTAATGCTTTAGCCGCCTTGCTCGAGTCTAGCTACAGTACATTAGCTTAGCATCATCAAGGCTTTGGCGACAGGAAGGCTTTGCTAATCCTCTCCTTATTAGGGCACTTTGGAAAATTAGTGCCCTCATCCCCTCTACATCACACACTCTTAAGTCTGCAGGGGGCTTCTAAGCTCTAGGCTCATTAATGCTCCTTGCTAATGACTTAAAGGGCCCATTGTGTTAGCCCAGCCCAATGTTACATGACTCTGAGGTAGGCAACAGTTAAAGGAGGGTGAAAATGAGAAAGAGTTAGAGCTGCAGGTGCAGCAAAATATGTCTGTAGTGACTTTGAGGAGTTTTCCAGTACCTAAAATAATCACACTGTGCTTACATTATGAAATGTTTCAAAGTATATAAATAATTTGTGTGTTGCCTGAGTGACTAAGTATGAGATCAATGTTAAGGCTGTACAGATAGATATCGTTTCCTTATACCTTGCCAACACCTTTAAAGAATAGCCGATGTGTGTACAATGACTGCACTTGGAGCACACTTGGAGCACAGAACAGATTTGGACTACAGAAAGAGAGGTGTGTAGGTGTGCAAACAAATACAAAATATAGCCATTTGGAGTTTTTCCACCCATCATCTTGAACTATAACCACCTACTAAACACACTCACACACCACCACCATCGGCCCACACACAAGCACCCTCGTACATCCAAACCCCTCCCATACACGAGCAGTATACTGACTCATGATAAATCATTTCACAATCAATCTCGCTAAAGCAGCTATGACTGTGTCAGGCAGTCCTGCAGAGGTGTTTATTTAAGGGATGTACATGTCAGCCATAGAAACATATACACAGACTGTCAGCCACAGGGACTCATCTACTGTGTTCATTTATCTGCTCTGTGTTTATTTATTTTGCTGGGAGGTCACCATGCCTGTATGGTAATAGATATTTTCATGACTTTGTGCACGATTTTTGAAATGAAATGCTTCTTGATCCCGCAAGACCCAAGACCTGGGAAGTCAACAACTTGCAAAATGAGACAAATTAATTGCTTCTCATGAATTTTCATATATTCAAAGTATACTGAACTGCTCCCTCGCCCTTGTCTTGTTTGCGCACAAACATGTAACGTTCTGTATGTCGGCGTGCATTGCATATCTGTTTGTGTCCGCAACAGAGCATGTTATTGAGCTCTCTCTCTCCAGCTTGTCAGTCTGTCAGAAGAAATGGACTGCAAGCGCTTCACCTGCACCCAGGTGTGACCGATTCTTCTCTCTATCTGTGTTTCTCCAAGCAGCTCTCCTCCCACCACTCACTCACCCACGCACACTTTATCACACTGATACCCATTCCTCAGGTTTCTGTGGCCCAGTGACTGAGGATGGAAAGGAGAGGACAGAGAGAGGTGTAGGAAGCAAGGAAATCAATACCTGAAGAAAACTTGTCTGTGTGCCTGCGGCTGTAGAGCATTTCTTCAGTGAGTTAGACACTATGAGATGCCTAGATGACACCGGTAACACAGGTTTAAATAGAGTCACGTTATATGTAATTCTTAATGTCCCTTTCAGTTTGCATTGTCTCATTTAATATCCCTGGCTGATACTAGCCAAAAAGAATGAATTGTGTATCCAAAACAAAAAAGCACATTAAAATTGAGTAGTAATTTACATATATATGCAGAAAACCTGTAGAGCCACATAGGAACACCTTGTGTACCATAAGTAGCAATCTCATAACCGTAGCTACAGCATCTGCTTGCCTCATTGTGCCACCTGTGTGGAGGTATATTGTGAATTAAAGACATACTGCACACTTGCGTGTTTAGAGCTGTAAACTAAATGGTATGACTGTACTGCGATGAAACACATCAATACCGGTGTGAATATTGACATTTCTTAATACATTTAAAAGAAATCTGCATTTCATGGGTTATAATGGCTCAACACGCCATCTACTGTTTTAAATCACTCCTGAACCTACAAACGCCAATGCTGACATAGATTCAACAGGTTGGGACCTATCTAAGTCATGAAATTAATAAATAAAAAAAGTTTTAAAAAGAACACCCTCTGTGCCAGTCAGTGTCTCTCCATGTCCCCTGACCCTCCTACAGTTGTTGTTCACTCACTCTGCTGTTTTTAATTATGGTAGGAGGGAGGGCTATAGCTGAATTTGAATGTATAGTTAGTAAGCCATGAATACAACAATCATGTTAAACCAAGATTGCCATAAATCATCAGTCCTGGTTGTTGATTTGCAGAACTGCTCACAGTGGTCTAACGCAACCAAAGATATTAAAGCAAAAGCTATCATTGTTAAAATGGTATAGCAAATGCCTCGTTCTGCATTGTCATTCAATAGCAACAATAAAATGGCAGTTTTCACCTATGCTCTTATTTTTTCATTTATTTTCAGGTTATGGCTTAGCTGGCAGGGACAAGTCAACATGAGTGACGTATTCCATTATATAAAGCAATAAGCTGAATGAAAAGACAGCGTGTCTGTTGACTGTATGTAATCATAATCAAGTGTTTGGTTTCATCAGAAATTCACTGACAGAGAGAGTGGAAGACCTAGCCAGCGCCCACAGCGCAGTCATAGCCAAGAGTGTATCTCCATGTCTAGAACTGTGTGTGTGTGTGTATATGTGTGCGTATGACCTACTTGTGCCTGTGTATTGTTTCATGTATTGTTCCAGATCCACAGCTCCAAACTGCTGCCATGCATTGTGCCATACACGGCTAAGCACTGAGTGGCAGGGAGAGATGCTTACTCACACTGCTGGCAGGCTGAAAATATGCTCTGCTCCATATATGCCTCTGTGTGTGTGTGTGTGTGTGAGAGTGTGTGTCTGCGTGGACTGTTGGTTTTCTGATATACACTCCTTCAGGGAATTAGCACTTGAATTAATGTGGTGAGGGAGGTAGAATGAGCGAAAGATAACACGCCCTTTTCGACTTTGTTTCTCTTGAAATTTATCACTGTAAGTTCTCTGACTCCTGGCACTTTCTGTTGCTGAAAATACCAGACCAGTGATTTCTCGCAAACACAATCTGTTCTTATTCCTGCCCCCAGTGCGCCTCCCCACCTCCTACCCTGTTCCCATTAACATTTAATGGACCCCCTTTGGTCCCTTCATCTTGTCACATTAAACATCATCTATTCCTAGCTAGCTCTAGTCTTTCTGCCCTGGAGATGTATACATCCTCCCTTTCATCCAGCCTCTTTCTTGTCTTCTCTGTAACTATTGGTGCCTCCTTTCCTCATTCCCGTCAATTCAGCACCCTTTAACACTATATTTATCCAGTTTCTGCACTCACCGTTATCACACTCACCAGATGAATGCCCCTTCTCCCTTCTTTCCAATCCCCATCTCTCTTTTTCCTTTACTTTCATTCCGTAACTATTATTGCTAGCCTTCCTCTCTTTTTTTCTTCTTAAATAACACCTTCTTTTACACCATTCATCTTTCCCCCATCCTCTTTTGTATTCCTTCTCTCCATCACTCCCTCCCTCCATTCAACATGAGTCAACAGTATAATTTCCCTGTTTTTTAGCTCCCAGTGTTGTTGAGTAGAACAGATAAATGCCTGCTCTCCTTCCTCGCTGACTAATCTCTCCTTCCTTCACCTTTTGCCACCCATCCAGACTCAACTAAATCTGTTACTCCATTATCTGAGATTGGTGCATGTACAGTAAATCATTCAGGGCAAGTTCATTTTTCCCCTTCCTGCCACCCATCTATTCATCCATCCATCAACTCAATTGTTTGTTAAATCCAGTTAAACTGTACCATGTGCACGTTTCACCTCTAGTGCCCAATTCATTCTCTCTTAATATTCTGCACTCCCCTTTTCATCATCTACGCATTCACACCCTCCTCCATTGTCCCTTGCTTTAACGACACTTAATCCATCTAGTCTACAAACCGTAATCCACAAAAATGAACTATGCAGCGCGTATAGTTTTAAAAAGCAGATGTAAGAATAGCGTCACATACTGAAACTCAAACATTGACATTCCTGTGATGTACTATGAAGAAATCCAGTACTGTACGAGTTTTCTTTTATCTAAGTGCTCATGACAATGTTTGACTGGAAAGTACCTCTTGTAGACACATGTAGAGTTCAGGAAATTAACATCCTCCTCTTTTCCATTTCATCTATGCTTCTTATCTCTTTTTGCTTCTTTTTATTTCCCCTTCAGCCAAGTGTTCTGTTCTACATTTAAGGCCTTTTCCCACCAAGTCTAGAATCATTTTCGTGAAAAATCTGTAGGATTGAAGGTGTGAATTTTCAATCTACAAAATTTACAGCAGGAAAAAGTCAAAGTGAAACATAGACTACCTCCTCCTGTACTCTAAGAATTAGGAGAGAAACTCCATAGCCTTCATGTAATGGTATTCAATTTGTATCTCCTGCTGCCCACCTTTAATATCATATAGACCTCTTTTTCTCCTGATGCTGATAACATACTATACACACCCACGGTCCATATTCTTCAGGTTGTCAGCAGTTTTCTGCCATGTGTTTTCTCTCAGTTTTGTACCCGCTATCATGCTTGTCATACTAAATTATCAGCGGCTCATGTTAGCAGCAGCTATGAAATGAATAAAGACTTTTATCATGGGTCACAAAGAAGGTACAGAATGGACTTGCTGTGAAAGGCCTTGCATTTCTCTGGCCCACAGTGCAGCAGTTTATCCTCTCTCATTTATTGTTGCCTTGTTTCCTTCGGCTATTCCTCCCTCCATCCACCTTCAATCCGTTCAAAGAGACCTGACGATGTATATATCTTTGTGTCTGAGCTATATCTGTTGTAAAGTCAGAGATGAACGTGTCCCCTGGGAAAATCCAAAGTGCTCTTGTTTACAGCCCTGGGGCCTTTAACTGCTATTACTTCACCAGGAAAGGTCTAAACCCTTTCCTCCTCTCCTCCCTCCCTCTCCACCTTTGCACTTCTATTTTTGTTTTCTTCTCTCCAGCTTTAGTAGAATATCTGGTCTTGTAACTATGTTCCAATATAATAATAATATATGTTCCATTGGAAGCCATTTTCCAAAAAGAGACACAAACACATGCACGTTATTCAGCGTGTATATACAAAATTACTGTTGCCTACCCCTAGTCTCCCTCTTTTTTATGTAAAATTTTTCAGCTAGGGTAATGACCCATTTGTCAAAGCTTTAATCATATTTAGAAAATGGATTGGCTGGTTCGCTGCTAATGGCTTGGTGTATCTCTGTTTTCTTTGCCTGTGTACACGGCAGATGTCATATTTTCCCACTTGGTGTCTCAATAGTCAATTGTGCACAGGTGTGAGTTTGCATTTGGGGTGTTTCTGTTTTTCAGTGTGGTTTCATGCCTGTGCATACGCAACATTGTCAGAAAGGGAGATATTGACTATGTGGCAGTCAGCTGATTTCTTGTTTCAATTTTCAAATAAATGAATGTGATGAGTAAAATCTAACTGGTTCCCAACTGTTGGCACCAATCACACAGGCTGGCCGGCTGATTGGCCTCCATAATGAAATTGGGGAAGAGACGAAGGATAATCATTGCATTGTTCATCTCTCCATTACACATAATGTCGGATCCGATTTTGACAAAACATTTGGGTTGCACCTCAATCACTCCAATCCGTCCCTGTGAATACTGCAGTGATTGGTCTGAGGGCTGCAGCATGCCTGTTTACTTGCAGCTGACTGACCCAATGACAGACTGTACCACTCATGGGAAACAACATTTGCTGATTTCTCAGTGAGTGGACAAGAGCCTGTGGGGTATTCCACACACAAATTGAACAAACACAGATAACATGTGATGCTGACATAACGTGTCATATATTAAACATAATATTTATAAGTGTTTATAGTCTTACTGGTGTTACTGGTGTTTACCAGTAAAAGATATTCCCCACTGTTATGGTGCATTTTCTGGCATCATAACAGGTCAGCACGTTGAGTAATGAAACAACTTAATTAGCAGCAGCTGTATACAGCGATTTGGAAGAGAGAGGGAAGAAATGGATGGACTGAAATGGGTAAAGAAAGAAAAGGGACTTTTTTGTTCAAAGTTAATGATTTCAGAGGGAAAGGAGGAATGAAGACTGGAGAGGGACAGAGAGATCTTTTAATCGATGTATTGCGGTAAAGAGTTCTGGAAAACAAAGTAAAGATAAGAGCCTGTAGAGACAGATGTAGACAAATACATATCAGCGGGCAGGACAGGAGAGGGTGAAGGCAATGAAAGGAGGGAGGGAACGAGAGATGGATGAATTATGGAGAGACTGTGGGGAACGCCATAATTATACACGCCTCTATCAGAGTTACTTCAATGAAAAAGAAAGTGCCTGCCTCCTCACTGACAGAGGTGGGAACAGAGTGAGGAACAATATAGAGCAGCTGACTTGCATGTAATGGAAGGGTGGAGTGACTAACCAAAATTAATTTGTTTAATAATTTAAGGGGATTTTTTTTTTTGCACTGAGAAGAAAGAGGAAGAGATCACAATTGAATTCCTCTTAATGAGAATAAACAACATGCTGTATGTTTCATGCCTACATTGGAAATTGAGCCACCAGGTAATTGATGTTTTGTTTGCCTTATGCAAGCATTTTGATTGCTTTACGCAGAACCCACCTTCCAGTCTCTCATGATTACTTTGGACACGTACAAGTTGCAAATAAGTCTGCTATGAGCTTATTTTGGAAACATGTTTAACATGTATTCTACCCTCTGCACATGTAGCTGCAGCAGATTGATATATTATTCCTGGTTTTAATTGAAAAATAAGAAACAGAGCTCTCCGGTGTTCATAAGCAATGAGGTGAGTTAGTTGTTATATGATGTACACACACACACACACACACACACGCAAGCATACACAGACAGAGCTAATGTATGCATCCAGCTGCCCATGGCTGCTTGTATCAAACTCAAAATCCTGGTGCTGGCACACAAAACTGTGAAGGGATCTGTAGCCCCTTCCCTCCAGGCAACTATCCAGCAGCACATGCCAGCCACTGTCTTGTGTTCTGCCACTACAGACCTCTTTGCTCTCCTTCACTTGCACTGGGCAGGTCAGCGCTCCACACGGTATCAACCATTCTCTCTCCTGGCTCTCTACTGGCGCAATGACCTTCCAAACTCATTCAAAATAGTAGCCAGGCTCCATTTTCCCCCAACGAGGTGAAAGCTGTTTTCACGAGAATCTTGCATCGCCTTTGTCCAAATAAATAAAAAACTCTTTACTCTGGTCACTCTAATTATTGCCTGAAAAGAAAAAATGAAATCCCGACCTGTTCTGTTTCTTTTTCCAGGATTTCATTCTTACATGATTGCTCAATGGTGACATAAAAAGGCACAACAACCCTAACCTTTCCTGTCTTATAAATGTAATCTTAATATAATGTTGCATTTACTGAGAGACTCTACAACAGCTAAATGAATACATACTCATTTATACGTGTACACAAAGGCCTTTCCACATATCAGCTACATTAACCACCAACTAGCCTTAATCCTAATTATAAAATACACCCAACTTTTTTGTCTCGTCTGTAATGAGATTGGATGACATTACACAACATGACATGAATGGTGGTGTTTTCTGAAATTTATCTTAGATGAATAAAAAGAGTAGAGGGAAGTCTGTTACCAAGTCTGTCTGCCTTTTAAGTGCAAATGATCAAACACATTAAAATCCTTCATTAATTATATAGTTAAAAAAAATTAACCCAAGCATTATCTTCCTGCAGCTGAGTTTGCAACATTCACTGGTAATGTAAAGAATTATCTCATTAACAGTAAATGCAACAGCGATGTACTGTGCTGTATCCTTTGGTTTAGAGTGAGTTTTGTGAAGTGGGTGGATGGCAATAAAACTCACAATTACAGTTGGCCATCGCAAAGTTGTGAAGTGGCCCTTCTCTCAAATAGGATACGAGTCATTTCTACCACTGTTGTTGCAAGTTCAGATTACCCGAACTACCCCTTGTAAAAAAGGCAGTTTTTCCTTGCCACTGTCGCCTAGCGCTTGCTCATGGTGGAAACGCTGGGTCTATACATATAGAGTTGGTTTAGACTTGCTCTATATATTAATTGAAAGGTGGAATGAAAAAGTGAATTTCTAAAACAAATCAGCCCTATACCCTCAGTTTGGGGAGCATGGTAGGCTCCACTCTGCAACAAACTACATTCGTACTGTGTGACTATGAATACTACACCTTACAGTTTCAAAACTGTTTGTATAACAACTGAGACACTTTGCACCTTTGTACATGTGTGTAAGTATGTTAGTGCGCATGTGTGCATGCATGTGGGAGAGAGTGGAGGCGGGTCAGGGTACTTGTTGGAACTCTGGAGCTTTGCATACCAATACTATCCAAATGAACAACTGAGCATAAGTGTGTGGGTAGCAAGCTTACAGTAAGTGAAAGTGGCATTCTTACCAGCCAGGGAGCACAGCCAGTTAAGTTGATGGAAGCACTGAGATTATGTAAAGTAGAATAATAACGCATAATTAGTGAACTGTTGCCTTCATAGGAATGAAACGTGATAGTAAATCATTGGCTAACTGATAGTCGCTAATCTAAAATAGATTATGTTAGCAGGGCATTTAAGGCTGTAGTCTTAACCGAACGGTGCTGGCCCTGCGACATGCAATACATCCAAATCTAAATATATGGAAAATTACAACTTATAAAAGTCTTATATATGTTGTTTTCAAAACCAAATTTAGAAAGCTGGTTAAATAAAACCACATTAAATGATGTCGAGAACAAATGTCAAAACAAACAAGGAATACAAATATATGGAAGATTTGATGTCACATTGATATGGAAGTATTGAGGTGGAAGATTTATCAGACAATTTTGATGAAATTAGTGGTATAATCTTTAGGCTTCTCTCTCTAACCCTTTGGTACAGAAGTACTGTACTGTATACTCAAGCTGTATTTATGGTATGCTCTCTGTGGCACTTGAGATAAAAGCCTCCCCCAATTGACATCCATGAGAGATCAGACAGAGAGACAAGCGGCGTACGGTGAAAAGGTTATTTGGGGTTATAACACTACTCAACCCAGGCCGTGATGAAATGAAATCCCTTTCAAGTGCTAGTGCCTAGGTAAAGGCTGCATTCAACTTTTTATTTTACAGAAGAGCTAGATGGAGTGTGTGTGAGAGAAATAGGATGGGAAAAAAAAGAGAGAGATTAATACAGCATGACACATATAAGATTAGGGCAGAGAGAGAGATGAGAGAGAGAGACAGCGAAAGAGACAGTGGGGAGAGAAAGAAGAGATTAAAGAGCAGCAGCATCTGAGTAATGACAGATAAAGAAGAGAGAGCAAGAGAGAGCGATATTCATGTTTTTTCTGGTGCATTCCAATTGTATTTGGACGCTCTTGCAGGGCTGTTGATGTGACGTTCATGCCAAGAGAGCATATTGAACTGAACTGAATAGGCCCCACTCTGGCAGACAGGCAGCGCTGCAACTCTGCACGCAAATCATTAGCAGAAAAACGGACGACTGCTCTGAATGTGCTGCTCAGTAAGTCAGTGTGTGCGTGTGTTTCTGCATGTGTCTGTGTGAACATATGAATGCATGTATATATGTGCGTGTGTGGCCATGTTGTGATTTAATGAAGAAGAGCAGCGATACAGCTCACAGGTCTTCCTTTGCCCACCACAGTGCCTCTCTAAACTGCAGTTAAAGTGGATATCTGGAGTAAAACAAACTATAAACACAGAGACTTGTACGCAGCATTCACACATGAAATGTCCCGGAAATCTAAATTGAGAAAAATATAGATAGAGTTGCACCACAGACAAACCCATGCCATCACTCTCTCTGCCTTTCTCCCTCTCCCTCTCCGCTGACAGCAAGCGTGATCACTTTTATGTTTTATGTCTTCTCGTGCGAATGCTTGTGCCGCTGCATGCTCGTCCTCAGATCTTTCCTTTTTCTTGCTGTGTTTTTCTGTTCCCATCCTGTACTGTACTGTGCGAGCGGTGTGTGACTCTGCGTGTGTGCGCCATGTGACAGATGGCAGGCCCCCCTGTGAAGACCTAGAGAGAAGAGGGGAGCAAGGGACTGATGCATTTCAAGTCGAGAAGCGACGGCGGAATCTGTACAAAGCACTCCGTAAAGCCCCTCTGTTGTCACTCTGTTGATCCATAATTGAATGAGCAAGTGTTTATAGCCAATCACGCAGCATGAAACCATTAACAAACAGACATGCTTTGTGTTTTTCAGGTCCTTAAATGTTTGATAAATATCCATTTTCATTAAAGTTGCCGCTTTGGCTTTAATGATTGCAGTGTAAATCAGTGGTGATCACTGTGACAGCTGATGGCTTGTTGAAAAGCTGGCACACACTGAGTCTATCAAGGCCTTCAGCCTAATCTGTTTTCTCCCCACTCTTTTTTCTCTGTCTGCTGGAAGCCTACTGACTAATGAATGGTTCAATGGCACACGACATTCACTCTCACAACAATATTAATAATAATAACGGACCCTACGTTTCAAATGAGTGGTGTAAGGGTGATTTTACTACTGTGTGTGTGTGTCCGTGTGTCAGTACATGTCAGATTGTCGCTGCAGGAAGTCACCGGAGCACGATGATTTCATTCTACATTGTGTACAATGGCTGTCAATTGTAACGAGTTGAGATAATGGTAATCTTGTCGGAGACGTCTTCAAATAAATGTGGTCTGCTGGTGTTTGTGTTACTTAGCAAAACCTTGTATTTTAAGAGACATTGTATATCTTTGTTAAATTGTTTCAGTCTGCTATAACAAAAGGGAGCTATATGTGGGTGTCTGGTTCAAAGTCATGCAAAACGATTAGTAGACTATGCATTAGTGTACACGAACGTACCTGTGTATATTTCTGTGCATGTTAGTGGCTGTTCACAGTGGGGCTGCGCGTGCGTGTGTGTGTGTGTGTGTGTGTGTGCCTTGACTGCTTGTGGGGAAAATGTTAATTGCATTGAGTGAGTGTGTTTGTGTGGGAGAGAGAGGCAGATAAAAAGAAAGAGAGAATCAGAGGAAAAGGGAGTTTGAGTGTGCCAAAACATATTCCCCAATTTAATGAAGATTTGTCATTAATAACTGATTAGACGCATTTTGATATACAGTACCAGCAGCAATGTCTACATTCATACAGCCAGCTATGTGCAATTATCAGTGTTCATGTGATAAACTGGGCCGCAGTATGTTCAGTCGCCATGTGTTGCATGTTCTTTAGTAATCATTTCTCTGGGTTTTCTCAGCTAGTGCGCACAATTACTTGTGTTAAGCAAAAATGCAAATTTCACTCATTTTGTTGTAATGTGCACATCACAGTTGGTGTGCATTTTTTAAAAAAGTAGCGTTTTAGCATAGCTGGCTTTTGATCTTGTTATCTTGTTTTTGTGTACAAGCGGACAAGTTGCTTGCATAGAGCGTCCGTGTGTCTACATTTACTTTTGTCTGATCTTCCCATTTCATTGATATACATTTACAGAAATGCTCGCACCTCGACATGCCTCAGAGTTTTGCTCAAACTGTCCTTATAGCTGTGGTACCCGAACAACCAGTTACACTCACACACAATGGTGGACTGATCTGATCAGGGGACATTGACATTAAATGGTTACTAAACAAAAAGGTGTATAAAGAAATTGTTACAAAATGTTTCAATTTTGCTGACTCGATAAGAAACTGCTTGCTGCTTTACTGTTTATAACAAAGGCTTCCATCGCAACCTAATAATTTCCCTTGAAAACAGAGGATGGAATCTCTTAGGGTGTCATTAAGTAACAACAATAATTCAGAAACAACTTTCACAAAAAGGAGACAGAGAAGCTGTTGCACTTACACATATACTGGATACTAAAAGCAGAGATGAACTGACTGTGTGCAAATATGACAGTAATGACAGTAATAGAAAAAGACGTTGAATAATAGCTTGAGTTATTAACTTCTATTGAACTGCAAATACTTCCCCGCTTAAAAACACCACTGATTTCCACAGGTTTGCGTATTCAGCTGACTGATGCTTGTTCCTTAGATAACAGTAATTGGGAAGAACAATAGGAGATGCAAACTGCTTCAATGACAACAATAACAGCTTTCAGCGCTGTGCTGCTGAGTGGCACAAACAGCCGGGTGGAAGTGGAACAAGAGACGAAGCACCACTGAGAGTCAGACAGCTAGGAACACACACACGCAGGCACTCATACACTGACGCACAAACACACACCAATTAGTTAAAAACAATGTAATTGCATCTCATAAGTATAGTAAAGATTCATTAAAAATGAAATGGAAAAAAGCCTACATCCACCATACTGTGTGATGACAGAAAATAACATGTCTGTCTGTTTTTTTTTTGTTTGTGCTTCATTTCTTAAAAATTAATTTGAATTTGATGTGTTTACCAAAACACTGATTGCTTTAATGAGCTGCACATTGTTGAGTGTTTGTTTGTGTGACCCCCTGACGGAAACTAATTGACTTTGAGGCTAAAACTTTGATTGGAAATGTTGTATTACTGGAAAATCCCTCTGGCAGAACTGATTTCAGAGTCAAGTCAGATTCTGGTGGAAGTGCATATGTACTGTAAAACTTTTTCTTGTTATTTTCCATGAAGTGTTGGGATGAATTGTTCAGAAAAGAAACAAAAAGGCAATTTCCTGGCAAAATATGAGAAGGGAAATTTTATTTTATCTTAATTTATTATGACTATGCTACAAGCAAAAAACAATTAGCAAAAGCAATCACACAAGCACATATGGCATGTCTATTGCCTAACATTGTGGCTATAAATAGTTCTATATAAATAATTGTCATCCTTCTGCACTGTTTCTTTCTAAACAAAAATGGCATGTGAATGTGAAAATGGATGGAATATGATATTTAATCATTTAAAATGTCAATCAAGAAGTACAGTAGGTTCTTAAGTAGTGGCTGAGACATGTATTTATTTACGTACCTCAACTGAAGAAAAATGTATTTTAATTGTCTCTATTTTACAGGTATATTTGATCATATTTTAAGTAAAGTCACTCTTTTCCCTTTCGCTAGTACTGCTGTTCACAGCAATACAAAATCATCACTTCCTCGAGCTCCTCATTTACTTAAAAAGATCCACAAACTCACAGGGTATAATCCCAGTGTGACAAATATTCTATAATAATAATAATAATATCTTTATTTATGTAGCACCTTCAAAAACAGAGTTTACAAAGTCTGACAATCAGGAGTCTCGTGGCATGGGCATTAAAAAAACAAACATGATATATGTATATATTCATTGTAATGATAATGGCAACGGTAAAATTGTACGTGTTCATACAAACATTATTGAAAGCATCATATGTGTTTCATCTGTTTAATTTCTTGTTACTTCATTATTGGCACGACAACTTTATATTATGTTACGTTATTATCAATGAGCATCAATGAAGTTTCTTATGGTCTGTTTTCCACATGTTTATCAATCACATTCATTTTTTTTACTTCATGTTTACATGTTGGCAGTGAAAGTTAAAAACTGGTGAAAAAGATTTTTGTCTTTCTGCAATGCTCATCAAGCGCATCAACGGCACATTGCAGAGATTTGAAAGTTGTCGAATGCGTTCTCACATGATTATCCAGAACATGTGGATCAGAAGCACAGGGCAACACACTTTCTGAGTCTAAGCTTTTGAAATGCACAGCGCCAAGTAGAACAAAAGTCTATAACAAGAAGAAATCGTCTCTAATCGTGGTAACGTACAAAATCACCAGAAAATAAGCTTGACCGACAGGGGTTATCAGTGAGAAGGGATGGAATTACAAATAAAACAGACTCATGCAAGAATGGATTGCAGACAGAACAATTCATCCAGCTGTACTGCAGTGAAAAAAAGGGATTTTGGGAAAGTCTGGCTGGGCTTCTGTTTGTCTATTGTTGCTTCACCTAAGATGGCCAGCTAATCTATCTGATGCAAATGTATTGTGCTTTCTCACACATGTACGCATGCATGTGACTGTGTGTCTGCAAATAGGTTTTTCTGTGTACTAGTGTCACATACGGGGTAGATGTTGACAGCACCGACTGTGCTTTTAAGGAGACATCCTAATTTGTCACGCCAATATCTTCTGCAAGCAGATAGTGCACATGCCACTGCAAATTAAATCAATGCAATATTTTAATTAAGATCAAAGAGACAGATTCTGGGCTTTTACAACCATAAATCCACAGGCGAGCATGGAAACATATAGATACACACGATATACCCTAATCAGAAAACACAAGTATATTTACACTGCACATGTGCACAAAGAAACAGATATCTGATATATAGTCACCGGATGGACTGACATTTCCATCTGTATCTTTCAGAACTAAGGGCATATATTTATGTTTTTTTGCTTGATTTTTAAACATGAAATACCGGCAGAGGAGCCAAATCTACATCATCAGTCTGACTAAAATCTAAATGGACCATGTGGCAATAAGCAACAGCATTTGAATCCCAATGTATAATATGAATGCATAATATATGTAAATGTCATGCCTGTGAAAATTTGGCGAGTGAACAGGTGCATTACTGGGGATGAGAGTCAAAAAACGATTTATTTTTCCAGTTTATTTTTTCGGGAAAAATGGTACTACCTCGCATTTTATGACGCCCTGGTTTACATTCACTCAGCTACATTAAATCACAGCTAAAAGGGTCCCAGTAGGTCTCTAATAGAACAGTAAACATCTCCCTTGGGAGTATTTTGGCGACCGCTTGAAATGTAAAAACAATAGCCTAGCACATGTCATCCATATTATTCACAATATTCAGTTGGATGGTTTATGCTGTCGTCCTTGCCTCAAGCACTTTTCACTTGAAAAATCAAAACAAATTACTTTGTCATATTCAGAATACTAAATGCGGAGTGTGTACATGTACATGTGGGTTGTGTTTGTGTGTGTGTGGTGCAGGTATTTGTGTATGTACCAGCAGATATCATGATTGTATGCCAGAGTAGACCTACACTTACATTTGTTGTTCCATATGTCCATTTCTGACTTTTGTTCTTCTACTTCTCCTCCCTCCCTTCCTTCCTTTCTTTACCACTCTCTCACTGGTTTCCTCACAGTTTCTTCTCTCATGCTGCAACAGTTGTTTTCCTCTCTTTCGACTCCCTACCACCTGTCTGTTCCCCCCTCCCCTGTAATCTCTCCCCCACTCACTCCCCTCTGCTGCCCCGCTCTGTGCAGCAACCAGGCAGATGCTAAGGTTTAATGCTTTAATTTGGCTGGCTGTCAGCCCTTCAATCTCTCTGATACTTGTAGTCCCGCCGACGACGCTGTGATCCAATTTGGGCAATCTGGCATTCGCTCAGACGGACAGGGGTTTGTGAGGCAGAACAGTTTTTCTTCGGTGCCGATTGAGTGTTGGCAAGTTTGTTGGGGTGCATGTTTATATATAATACACTGCATGTATGCGTGTGGCTGCGATGGAAGGACGGCAGAGGCACAAAGAGAAAAAGAGAGAGATTTGTCATATTACAAAACCCACACACACACACACACACACACACACACACACAAACGTAGGCAGCACATGTAATTAATGCTGCCAGTTTAAGCAGTGCAGTGTTTGAAATGCAAGTACAACCTGGAGCAGCACTGCGCAGAGTAGAAAGGGGTTGGAAAAGAGTGAATATACTCTATTGTTAATAGTAGGAATACTTTAGTAGCAGGTGGCGCTGGGATGGACTCCAACAAGGGCTAATCAATCAAATCGGCTTCTAATTGCCTTTAAGAGTTGAGGACTTCCACTATGACATATTGACTCTAATAGACCAAGTGGAGAATCCAAGCCAGCTTCTATGAGGATGTGAATGTTCTTGTCCAAGAGGTACACAGTTCCAAGTTGCAACTTTATCAATAATACAATGAAGACAAAGCAGCCTAAATATTCTTCTTAGCACAGATAATGACCATTTTAAAGTTGAATAACATTTCAGGAGACAATGAAATCCCTGCCACTGTGTTTCCGGTGATTAATGATGCGTACAAGCTATTAAAATGTTATCTGTGCAGCTACTTTGCAAAGCAATGTGTTCTTTTCTTGGTACTTTACATAAATGTTTTGTTATTGCGTTATTCCACATTGTGGAACTGAGAAAAGTCTAGCCATATTGCAGATGGAGTTGGAAAAACTGTTTGCGAGATGGACTTTCATGGCATTCCAGTCCTTTTTTTAATCCGAAGAACAGAAACAGTGTCTTCAGGATGTCTCTATTTGTTTAATATACTTCTTCCGGTTGCCTCGTGAACCTGCCTTCTGTTCCAGCAGAACAGGGTTGGTGTGCAGAAAAGAGAAGAGTTTTGTGTACGTACTTTAAAAGGGATCATGCTTGTTCACTAGATTTAATCAAAGTAGCCACAATGGATATAAATGGATGGATCGATAAATGAATAACAAGCAGCTGTGTATGACGATGTTGGAAAGAATCACCTATTAACCTAAACAAGTACAGACTCTGTCCTAATCATATTAAAACTGAATTTTGTATTTTTGCAATTGTGCATTTGTTATGTGACAAACTTCAATTAAATAACAGGGGTTATGTCATTTTGAATCAGCATGTGCTCCTCTGCCAGTAATGACACCTGTGTTTGCACTGAGATTGCTGGCCAGGAAGTGCAGGCTTAGCTTCATTCCAAAGCTGCACACACAGCAACTGTGTTCACAAACCCACAAACAGGTACAGGCTAACAGAAAATGAAATGGAAGTCCTGCATGGAATTTTCAAAGCTATATTGATGAATACCAATTAATGAAAATCCATGTCTTTCATTTTCCTCTCTGGGCTCAAATTTCCATTGTTATCCAACCAACAAATTGCCCTGTACCTGATAAACCTGGCAAGAATGTGGTGCAGAGAAAGAGACTGTTAACGTATTTATGTCCTTTTCCTAAGCTAATGGTTTTATATTCCAATCCATTTTGCTTCACTTACATTTTCCTTGTGTGCATGTGTGTTCTTCTCACAAAAGACACTTTCTGAACTGCCACAACTTGTTACGGCCACAAAATGATCTTCTTACCTCATGATTCCCTATTTGAAATGTTTCTCTTCCCTGTCTGGCTAAAGTTTTAAGCCTATAACGGCTGACATACATTTTAAGTCCTTCTGTTGTTTGCTGAATATGACAGCAGAAAAACAACTTTTCTCTTTTAGTTGTAGACATCAAGGCGGGAAGCTCATGTTAATAGGACAGTCCTTGTCCAAAACATCAAAAGCAGAAGAAATGCTCCCAGCACAATAACATAAGAGTAAGATTAGTTGGAATATGTGGCACCAACTAAATAATTTCCCCCTGAAAGACTGATTCGGTTTGGGCAGGACGACAGCCGCCCGGAGGCAGGTGTGTTTCTGTGTGTCACAAAGTGTCTTAATGTTTGTAACTAGGTGAAATCACGTCAAGTCCAAATGTCAGCGGCAGATAAATCCAAAAAGCGGGAAGAGAGGGAGGAAAGTAACATCCAGCTCATAAAAATTGGGTTCTTAGAGGAACCAGGCATATACAGTAAAGAAAAGAAATTGGTTGAAACACTTCCAGAGCTAGAAAGAGTAGCATTTTCCTCATAAAACAGTTGTCACAGTCAGCCTGTATAACTGATTCAACTCTCTGCCACAACCCTGCAACCTCAATACCAAGCAGTTCATGGTGAAGAATGACATATACCTTGAGACACTTTGTTAGGGAATTGGAGTTTTTTAGTTTCCTAAAATGGATCTGTTTTGTAAAACTTGCATCGGAATTGTGCAGCATGCTTTTACAGTTAGCCATATAGGCACAAACAGTAACCTACTCAAGAAACCCTGCACGTAGGACAATGGATACGCCCACAAACCGGAGGCCGATGGTGTTCGCGTGTATACTTGTGCACTTTGTTTTCCTGCCTGAGACTTATCTGTATGGTTTAAATAGACAATTGCCTTTTTTAACATTAACTATTAACTATTAATTTTATTCCCAGATGTCTTGTTCAGACATACAAAGCTTTTTAGCCACGTCAAACAGTAATGGTTTTCACTTGTTTTGTGTTGTTGTTGCTTTTTTTCTTTAATTGCCGAATGAGTACTTAAGCTGTTAAGGGCTGACAAAAAAATACTGCTTTGTGTTTCTGGGCATTCACTGAAAAACAACAACTAAGTTGTAGTTACAGAAAAGATAGAAGGCAAATCTCATATGAACAACCGTTGCCCAAAACAAATAGGCAGAAAGTAGAGAAGAGAACTAAATAAATTAGTAAACATAAATGCAAAAGAATGATTTCCTACTTGAACACTCAATAATGGTGATGCCACATGTGAACATAGATACAGAGCTTGCCTATATGGGTTTGAGTATACCTCTGTAGCGTGACAAACTTGTGTGGAAATGCTATAAAATCGCATGACAATACAGCACCTTGTCTTAGAATGAGTAACCAGTATGAAGGGGGAGAGCTCTGTGTTTCCATGGCAATGACATTTTGATTGTAAGGCCTACAACAAGCACAGCTGGAATCAAAGAGTGTGGAAGTGAACAAAGGAAGGAAAATGTAAAAGGAAAGAAAACAGAGAAAGTAAGAACCATTGCGCAAACTTTTTATTTGGTTTAGGTCTATTTGTTTAATGCATCTATGCGTTTACCCAGGGTGCTCTTGTGACTTAAATTTAGCCAGAGGGGATTTTTGCATTTACAAAGGTTTTGCTGGTTCAATTAAGCGGAAGAGTTTGAGTTTGGAAGCATTCAACCTCTTTGCAACAAACCTACTGTAGAAAGTTGGGCAGCCTCTACAACTCATTTAAATGTGTCGCTCCAGCTACAGTCGGTTCAACTGATATTATCTGTAATGACAAGTGAATATGTTAATGTGACATTGTAGCACCTCTGTCCTCACCCTACTGCATACAGGGAAGATGCAGTACTGATCAATTACAGAAGTGAAACAACATACTAATGATGTTTTTTCTTTAAGGACAGAGGGAGGCACAGATTTGGGGAAGGACATGTAAAAAATACACATGATTACTCAGAGCCTTATTAAAAATAAGGACCAAGTAAGAAAGAAATTCAAAAAGTCAGTCAGTCTGGCCCATTAAGCTGTGTGGGCAGGTTAACTTTTAGGAAGCATGTTCAGTTCTGAAGACCTTTGACTGGGGAGCTGACCAAAGCATAATATCCAACTGTAAATTGGAAAGGGTTCAGAAAAAACAATGAGATAGTCTAAAAGTGGACCATCCACCTGCTGGAATCTTAAACAGAAAAACGTGTCAAAAATGTTATGCTCAAATGGGACACCTACACCTTCAGACCAGTTACAAGTTATTTTTGAAATCCCAGAGATTCCCTGCCACATTTTGAAGTTCCAACATGGAAAATGTTTTCCACCATGTAAAACGTTTCAGACAAAAAGGAAATAGTTTTTCTATGTTTAAAAGTGTCCTGATGTGCCCCCAAGTACCACGAGACTGTAAACCTATTCACGCTACAGTGCCCATATCTATCTATCCATCTTCCCTCCTGTACTTCAATTCACTCCTTTTTGCACCTGTCTGAGTTTGTCACTCTCGCGCTCTCTTTCGGGGATTTAAACTTGTCATCCAGGGCGATGAGTTGTATTCCCCTGTGTAACTGAACACAAATCTGAACCATCATTACAGCCTTCGGTAATTGCTCTTTGCTAAACACATTTTCCCATTTGCTCTAATTGGGAGCAGTGTGTAATTGAATTAATTTTCCAAGTAATCAATCAGCTTGTGTCAATCAATGTGTCAACGTACATTGCATGCATTTTCCCATGATTATATTGGTGTGTGATAGTGTCCATGGTGATGCTTTTATAGAGTGTGGATTTGTGTGGGTTTGTGTGTGTGTGTGTGTGTGTGCGGGGGGGGGGGGGGGGGGCATTTTTAAATTTAAATTTGGTTCCACTTTTTTTTTGGGGTTTACCCCAATAAAAAATAAAGGTTAATATTTTATTTGTGGGTTAAACCCATATAAAAATTGTGACCCAATTTTAAATTTAAAAATGCCCCCCCCCCCCCCCCCCGCACACACACACACACA
>JAVQJF010061124.1:0-29703 GCA_036023855.1 Gadopsis marmoratus
ATGGTAAATGGTAAATGGACTCTTTCTTATATAGCGCTTTTTCAACCGGAATGGTTCCCAAAGCGCTGTAACAGTAATCTAAGTTTGAACAGTAGTCTAATTCACCCATTCACACACCGACGGGGACACAGTTGCCACGCTGGCCACCAACTCCAACCAACTCGGGGTTCAGTGTCTTGCCCAGGGACACTTCGACATGCGGGCAGCAGGAGCTGGGATCGAACAACCAACCCTGGGGTTAATGGACGACCACACTATCCTCTCAGCCACAGCCGCCCCCCATATATACAGTACATACATTGTTTTCCTGTGCAGTGTTTCCACACAACAGCAACAGTCTTTTTTCCCGCTTATTAAATTGTGTCTTTGATGCTTAGCTGCAGTGGACTTTTCATATTCAACATTAGGTCGATCCATTTCATTCACTTAATTTCATATTTTATTAACCACATTGTCTGCCTTTCTCCAATTTGAATTATTTTAGTTTGACTATATTTGGCTGTTACGACTATTCGTTGGACAAACATGCAATCTGAAGTCTGAGACGTCGTCTCAGGCCCTGAGAAATTGTGACAAGCATGTTCACAATTTCCAGATTAAGCAATTAATCAAAAACAAAACAATTAACAATAGATTAACTGACAATGAAAATAATCAGTCCTATTACCGCACTAGGCCTTTGGAGGAAACTAAAACATACTTCAGCAATTACTGTTATTTTAATTGAAGAAATATTTATTTGCACTAAACAATAATCAAATAAAGGAGCAGCTAACGGCATTAGCAGTCCCATTGGTAACTTTAGACCATACTCTCCAAAATAAAAGCCTACACTACAAATGTGACATTCTCTGTGTGTGTGTGTGCGTGCGTGCGTGCGAGTTAGATTCAATGAGAGGGAAGGACATTGCGACATGTTCATTCTGCGCTCTCCTATTTGGGTGAGAGGAAACCCTGGTTATTTTCAGGTTTCCTCTCACTGTTAACGTTGCCAAGCTACAAAATAATGCCCGCATTACAAAGCACACCCAATTTCCCACTGAGCGCCGCTGGTCACGCTGGGTGGAGGTGGCACGTTGTGTCTAAATTTACAGTGGCATGTTTCGATCAGCAAGAATGCACATTCATCCACTATGCAACAACCGGCTCTCTGGTGAGTGTGAAGGTGCACAGACAAACAGATGAAGAAAAATAAACCTTAAGAAGGAAGGGAGGGATGCTGATGGAAGGATGGGAGGAGGTGAGAAAGAGCACGGGTGTATAGGGCTCTAATGCTGAATGATGGCTCTCTAACCTTTTCCACTTCTTTTCCTTTTCTTCACTTATATTCGCTCAGACTCCATCATTGTCTGCCATAATTTCTTTCCATATATTTCTCCCTCCCTCTCTTCCCTTTCACCACCTCCACTCTGCATACCTTCTTATTCTTTTTTCTCTCCTCTCCTTCCGTCGGTCCCTTTCCCTTCCTCTCTGAAGTTGTGGCAAATTTCTCCCCTGCGCTCTCTCGTGGTCTCTCTCTTGGGGGAAGCTCAGTGCCAGTGTGGAGTTTTATTTGTGTAATTTACATCATCTCCAACAGCTTTCTGTGCCCCTCCCCCTCCTTCCACAACCCTTGGCTTTTACTGCAGCCAGACTGTCGTAAAGCAGCCGCTCTTTTTGTGAGGTGAGAGAGCCAGAGATGGGTAGGAGGGCTGCCTGAGGTGCAATCCAGAGAAAGCTGTTTGTAAAGCCAACACGAGGCCACTTGATGTAGGTTAGCTTCCCCCCCGTCTGTGCTTTCCATATGAACAAGTCAGCTGCAGGGTTGGTTTCTTGACCAAACAGGCTTTAGTATATCCAGGGATCAGGCATTAATCTGCCAGCCATCATGTGCCTGCTCTGTACGTAGCTAGCTAGATGTGGTGGGTCAAAGGTCAAATGGTAATCCCATCAAGAGGTGAGTTGGAAGTCTGTTTGGGTCCAGGTAACTCCTGACAGTTAGCGAATGTGGAGTAGCATTACAGATACAAAGAACTACCACTTGGGAGACCAATAAAAGTCACAGGTGGCCTAATTCAAAACAATCTTAAAATGAGATTTCTTGCATCTATGGAGAAAAAAGAAACCTCAAAGGGAGTCCACACCACTAGCGCTCATCCTGAAAGAGACCACTAACCAGAGAAAAAGAGAAGAATAAAAGAGAGATGCATGGAAGAGTGAGGCAAAATAGGTAATGAGGGGAAGAGATCAGTGAGATGTTGCATCTCAGTGAGAGAGCACCCGCAGAAGGAGAAGCAAAAGCAGACAAGAAGCGCTGCTGTGAATAAGAAAGGTAAAGCTGCTTGTTTGCTGGAATCAAAATTGTGCCTTTTGGGAAACAAGGTCACAAACGAATAAATCACTTAAATGTACCTCATTGATCCTTAGACATTTCTCAGTCTAATGTGATGCATTAACAAATGACGTGCAAATGTGTTTGGGTGCATAGTGTGAGTCACAGTGTGAGCAGGCTGTCAAGGCGACTGACACTGGCATGGGCCCGTGCACACACACACACACACACACACACACATCAGAACAACAGCAGATACTATGACAACAGAGATTGAGCTGGAGCTATGGGGAACAATGACCCCCAGTGGCTGTAACGATGTTTCAGAGTAGAGTGGAGCAGAGACAAGTGTGTGTGTGTGTGTGTGTGTGTGTGTGGAAGAGGGCTGTGGAGGAACTCATTAGGAGTGTTTGGCCAGTCAGCCTCTCACAGCTCACAGCAGCCAAGAATGGTAAACAAGCACCCACTCGCCAATATAACAGACACAATCACACACACACACACACACACACACACACACAGACACACACACACACACACACACAACAACCCTGGCCTGTATGAGACAGCATTTCAAAAGGGAACATGCCTTATCAAAACTGCACACACAGTCGCATAATCGCAGTCCCTTCCTCTCTTCAAGTCTGCAGGACCCTTTGATTCCACGCTGTTTGTTACAGACTCCTCGGCTCTAACAGAAGTATTGGAGCCATAGTGGAAACATGCACAGCAGAGATGGAAACGGGGGGGGGGGGGGTTGACACTATCAAATGTACAGCTGTTGGAGTGAGGGAATCAAAGCAGACAAGCCAACGGCATGGCAAAAACATAATTAGAAAACATGAACATGGATCATGTGTCACCTATGAATGCCATCTGCTTCAATTTAAAACTTTACGAACAGAGGAAAAACACAGAAGAAGAGAAGAGGCGGGAAGCCATAGTGACGCGCTTGGGATTTTCAGCGAGTTCTGGCAGGAAACGGATAGAAATGTGCGATAAAGCCAGATCAATACATCATCAATTTGAGCTTTTCTTTCTCTTTTTTTTTAAATCACATATATACGGTCATATACTGTATGTTGGACATTAAGTAACAAGAAACTGTGGTACAGAAAACACACAGAAAGATTCTGATCATATTTTCAAAAAGTGTTAGATCATGTTGTGTTTAAGGTAAAAAAAAAAAACCAGAGAATCGGCTGATGTATTGTTATTTGACTCTTTAAAACACTCATAACACTATTGTTCTTGGCCTGAAACATCCGGTATGTGATGGGCTATAATTTGCAGTGAATGGTGTTTTTCACTCCTGTTCAAGATGTCCAAACTACCATAACCTGCTACAATAGGAAAACCACATGGGTCCACATATGGTTTTATGCACATAAAATCTTAATCAAGGTTAATATGAAGAATAACTCTCCCCTCTGCTGTGGCTTACAATATCACAGCAGAGCCATGCCTCTTCTCAATGAAGGAGAGCTGTTATTTTAATCAACTCGGCCTGCCGGCATTAATTATTCACCAGATTGGTGAATTGGGATGCCCCACGGGTAGAAAGAGGGAGGGACAGGGGGTCCCTCTGATTGAGGGCTTTAGGGAGAAAAAAAAACAAAGAGGAAAAAAGAAGAATAAGGGAAGAGGAAGAAAGAGGAGATGTAGAAAGAGACCAGAGCTGCACCTCCTGCCCTAGTTCTTGTTAGCTTTTTAGTGTGTGTGTGTGTGTGTGTGTGTGTGTGTGTGTGTGTGTGTGTGTGTGTGTGTGTGCATGTGTGGTGTGTGCAGGCAGCAGCATATGTGGGTACCCACAAGGTTGGGAAATCGTGGGGAAACACGGGAGTGGCAGAGTAACGGCATTGAGCACTTTGTGCAAACATGTGTGGATGTGCATGGCCAGTGTGAGTCCTTAGGGTGCTTATCGAGGCAGCTGGAGGATTGTGTGTGTGTGTGTGTGTGTGTGTGTGTGTGTGTGTCAAAGCTGAAATCCAATCATGATGCTGCTTGATCTAATTCCTGATGGTCAGGCAGGGAGTCCCGCCTCCCATGGAGAAGAGAACCATGGGATAGGTGAAATGTGATTGGTGGGAGTGTAGTGCAAACACACACACACACGCGCGCACACACACACACACACACACACACACACACACGTACACACACTCTTACCGTGCTTGGAGTGCCCCACAAGGGTTTGGGTGAGCTGAGGCCTGGTCATGAGACTGAGATTGTGTATTTTTGTGCCCAAAACACAAGCGCCCCATGAGTGTGTGTGTGTGTGTGTGTGTGTGCGCATGTGCCTAAGCAGCTTTGAGGCTGATTCTCACAGCAGAGACAGAAGGGGGAACAGAGCGCCCCCGCTGACACTCTCAGTGGGCTGACACAGAAAGCTTGTTTGGGGGCATTAAATCTTAATACAAATGGGGAAGAGAAAAAGAGAAAATGAGAGGAAGAAAGTGAGAATCTGAATACAACGTGGAGGGAACATGAAAAGAAAAAACAGAAAGAGGAAGAGAGAAGAACGTGAGGGAAGAGAAGCTGCATAAGAGTGCACGGAGCGGAACTCCTCCGGGGCAGGAAGGAAGGATGTTGCGAGGGAAAAGAAAACTCTTTTCCCTCCAATCCACAGGAGGATAGCCTAAGATGCCAGAAAAGCATAGCGCCGCACTAAATCAAACCGGTTAAATCATCATGTGTTAATGACTCCGTTAACCTGCGTCTCCCCCTCCCTCCCTCCCTCCTCCCTCCTTCTTTCGCCTTCACTAAAAGCCCGTACAGAGACTCTGTCATCCCTAATTCATCCTCTCAGCAGACAGAGATAGAGGATGGTGAGAGAAGGTAGAGGGAAGTAGAAGATGAAGGGCCATGAACTCTCTCCTGAGACTCTAAATAAATAGCTTCTGCCAATAAGATCTCGGTTTGTCCACAATGCCAGTGCTGCTCCCTGATGTCATTATTGTCCGTCACCGTGCAGCCACGATGGACCGATGATGTGGCATTCCTGCATCTCGTGTACAGTAATTAGCATGTAGCAGAGGTCCATCCATCTATGCTAATGTGCCAACCATTATGTGGCGAACTGAATCCCCTCTAATAAATGCTGGAACACCGCAAAGCACTTTGAGTTAATAAGGCCTATTCTGACCCAGAATCAGAATGTGGACAGTGCTGAGAAAATAACAAATTGGACGAGCACAGGTAGCCACAAAAAATAAAAAAAGAACGCTGAACAGCACACTCCCTGTAGCTACAGAAAAGATTAGCATAATCTACACAAGTCAGGGGAAAACATTCAGAGATGCAGCCACAAAATCCAACAGCTTCACATTAGCATTATAATTCATCCTAATCAGCCAAGATATATATTATCTGCCAAGCAAAATAGCTAAGCACAATCAGCTACCAGTGAATCATGTCTATCAAGAGCCTGGCTATGATTCGGAACAGAGATAACTGCTTATTTTAGCTCGCTCATAGTGGCTCGGGGAACAGAACCAAGAACGAAGAAGAGAACATCCCTGCCACGGTGTCCTTGAGTGATTACTCAACAGAAGACCGGGGCAGCGCTACGCAGCCCCCGATAATGAGAAGCTGAGTCGGCCTGAAATACGAGCGTGTTTATCTCAGTCAGGTTTGGACAACGTCGCCAAATAATGCACAATGGTGATTTAGTTCAGACTAATGTGTAGTTGGGCTGCACTGAATCATTTTCACAGTTGTTCGCCGGGACTTCCAAAACCAAAGCGAAGATAACGATCCAAAGCGGAAAGAAAATGCAGCGAGCAAAAGCCTTTCCAAGCATTCGAACACGACAACAATGCTCCAAAGGTGCCAGTTACATTTCACTGTGATTGTGCCTTATCTGTTTACATGTGGCAAATAAACTTGATTGATTGATTTATTACATGCAAAAAAACTCGCTGTTAGCACCTTGTCGACATCCGCTGTTGATCAATCAAAGCAACACAAATTATGTTTATTCCAAGGGCTCTGCCTTTTGCAAACAAGCAAAAATGTGCAATTAGTTTTCAACAATCTTGAACAGTTGACATAATAAATTCAACAAACATCTCCCGTGGCACTGGTTTGTCCCATGAATGTGCTCAAGATGTTAACAGTGTAATCATTTAATGATCCGTTTCCAGAAATGGTTCCAGTCAGTTTGAGCGGTTCTCTATGCAAATGGAGGACAGGATCGCTCTGTTCCTTTACCCTGTTGTTCGTCTCCCTCCCACCCCCTTTCTACTCTGCCTCTCTCAGCTGAGTGATAAACACTGTCTGCTGGCCATAAATCCAGGGGGAGTCCTGACAGGCGACCCAATAAAGCGCTCTATTTTCTCCCTGTTTGGTGGGTTTGCCAGGGGCCCAGAGGAAGTGAGATAACATTAGGAGGAGGATGAGGAGGAGGAGGAAGAGGAGGGGGTGGTGGAGGAGGAGGAGGAGGCGCAATTTCATCAGCGCTGCACACGCACGCAAACACAATAGCACACAGACACGCTCGTAAACAAACAGTGTGAATATCCACATGGGTGGACGAAATGCACTCAGCAACACGCAGGCACCCTCGAAATGATTGATTCATGTGCTGAGTGGCCAATACGCTCAAACCGCAACTGAAAATATCATCTCCTAAGCTGTGAAAAACAGCTTTTTTTTTCCCCCCGGTCGCCCTTTCCTTCACTCAGACGCACACAGATAAACAAAGCCAAGAAAACATTCACAGAAACACACACCCCGGCTAGCATACAAAGAAAACACCAACTCACTCCCGTTCCGTCTGCAGCAAAACACCCAGGCCTCCTCATTCACTTCAATGAGACACATCGCTCTGGAAGTACATGTTGTACGTGCAAGTGTACATGCCATATAGAATGACAACATGTTTATTTGCCGCTTGTCTTGCTTATCAATTTAGTAGAAGCAATTTCCTTGCTGTTGAGATTACATTTCCAGAGCTGTGCAGTGTCGTGGCATTTCAAAAGACTTTAAACTAGTTCAGATTTCGTCGTCTCTACCTGCACCCTGTACAAACATGGCCGCACTAATGCAGTCCCTTGTTTTGTTCCTGGTGTGAACGCCACATTACACCATCTCGCTCATATGTACACCAAGTGCAAACATTGATTAGCTTGCTTCTAATTAAATCCAATCCTCCAGTGGAACTGCCTGGTTCTCACGTGAGTTGATGTCCAATTGGCGTTTAAAAGTTTCTGTCACAGGAGGTATTACAGCACATGCTGGGCCATCTTCAGATGGTATGTTCAGACAGAACATAAGGTGAATCCTAGACACACACTTGCATACAAAGTCAATAAAAATGAAGCGAGTGGCCATGAATAGATGTAAATTTGCTTTTAGTGGCAAGACTGAGATGCGTGCATCAAATGTTTCAACTTGAGCAATAAATCCTGGGGCTTTGTGAATTCATAAAAGTACAGAAATGAGAGGGAAAAAAATAGAGAGACTAGGAGAAAATAGCAGAAAGTACTGGAGTTCCTAATTTACGGTGCACCTAAGTTCCCTCAGTTTCCAAAACTCCCCCGATATGCCTTTTAAACAAACCCCAGTGCAGAAACGCAAAACTGTTCCAGTCAGCTTCTTTGAGCGTTGTGACATTATGACTCTGGTTGTTGAAAAATTCATATCTCTGTCTGTCGTATGATGCATTTCTCCTGATACTACTGTTGACCATTAATGCAAAATGGCGCGTATAGAAAGAACCGCTTGCTGTTCGATTCTGTGGACTGGAACTAATTCTGCCGTTGCCATCTAACCCCATGTACACACTGCTTGTTCATATTTGGGGGATAAAAAAAAAAGAAAAGAGTGATCTGCCAAACAACAAAATTGGCTGTGAAGTATATGTATATACCACCAGCAGCATTTCAAGGTTGCTTTTCTCAACTCCAAAATCAAACCTTTATGTTCTCATTAGCACAATTTAGCAAGTATCCAATTGAATATGCTGAATCTTTAATCATCTACTTCTTCGTTTCTCTCTGTACGCGTGCCTCCATCAGTCTCTTTCAAGTGCTTCTTCGTAGTCTTCTTCTTCACCCTTCTCTTCTCCCTGAGTGGACACTCCGCACCCACCCACTCTCTTAATTCAGCGCTTCAAACCTTTCACCTGTCTCTCTGTCTCACAACACACACTCCATCAAGTCCATCACTCTTTCAGGCGGTTGAATTTCACTGCCTTCTTATTTCTCTCAAATGCACTCAGAGCACACTCCCTCCTCCACCTCTTTTATCTTTTCTTCCCTGACTGACGGTTGCGAGGGACGGTTTGCACTGCAGGCTTCAGTTGCACCAAACATGAGACTAGTTGATGTGTGCGCATTTATTCTTACTCGCTAGTGAAGGAAGGACAAATGAGGAGGCAGACACAAAATCAGATATGGCGTCAAAGGAGAATCTGGAAGACCAGAGCAAGCAAGGAAGCGTCGGCTCTTCAGGCTGAGCCTTTCTGCTCTTAAGAGGATTCCCACCTGGTAGCAATTTAGGCTGTGCCTGGTAAAGCAGGCCCTGGGAAGGAAAAATAATGTCTCTCGGGTTAGTGGTTTCATTTTTCAATCAAATAAATCACGACCTCACAGAAAATAATTTTTGTCTTTTAATGGCCTCCACAGCGTTTGAAGTTCCTCAAGGGACAGCTAGCTTTGAAGTCTGCAGAGTGAGGAGCAAACTTCCCTCAGTGTGTGTGTGTGTGTGTGTGCGTGCGAGCGAGCGAGTGAGCGAGCATTCATTCCATTGCCTCCTCAAAGTCCTGAAACACAACACCTGAGGTGCTCCTGACAAAAGTAAAAGCCCTGTGAAGGCCGTTGCATGTAGCCGCACCGGCGTATAAAACAGCTACCAATGAAGGCAGCAAAATGATGGAAACAAAATCACTGCAGCCTTGCAAACTCTTGTCAGTGACGGCACTGCCGGCAAATGTCATGATGCTCAGTGTTACTGGTTAATAAACCTGCCCAACAGACACGTGCGGCATATACTTGTAAGTTCCTGCTCATAGGCTCACAGCAGAGTACATGATTCATAGTTATGATTAAAGGAATAAGTCAACATTTATACCCTTTGCACAAAGCTAGCCTTTTCCCCCGTATCCAGTCTTTATGCTAAGCTAAGCTAACCAGCTGCTAGTGACAGCTTCGCATTGATTGTACGGACATGAAAGTGGTATCCATCTTATCATCTAACGCTACGAAAGCAAATAAGCGCATTTCCCAAAATGTCAATCTACTGCTTTAACTTGGGGAACAAACTGGACACACAAGGCTCATAGAAATCACATTCAACCAATCATGTGACAGACTTAGCAGGTGATTGATGGCAGCCTAATTCAATGTTGTTCCATTTGCCTGTGTTTCTAATTTTATTAAGAAACATTTGTTATTGTACGTTCAAACAGATGAATAGGCCCATGTGAACAACATGTCCTTTGGTTAAAAACATCTCAGTGTGGAGGAGAGTAGCTGTCTGAGAGGCTAGCTGTGCATCAGAAAATTGGCCTTGCTGAAGTTATTAGTTGCATTATTCAATTTCGGTTATACAACTTATCCTTCGTGTACAATGTGCACAAGCCCAGCACATTCACCAAGAATGTCTGCGGAACGGTAGAAATGGAACAAAATAAGAGGGGGGTCAATTAAGTCTAGAGCGAGTGCACAACATGTGGATGAAACCCCCCACTCCTCCACCCCCCCACCACCAACCATTACTATGAGAGAAAATAATGGGAGTAGGGGCTAAGAGCAGTAAGAGCTCTTGACCTTGGAGGGGAACACAACAAAACGGTTTATGGAAAGAAAAGGAAGAGATCTAGGAGGAAATGAGAGACCTTGATGATGTTTTTCCTGGTTTGAGACCCATTTACATGGGTTCTGTTCAGCTACAGCAACATGGCTCAAATGTACCAACTTTGGGTGGGATGGTTTTGAAACCACACAATAAGAAATAGACAGATCTGCATGTATGCACGTGCACAAACACGCACACACACGCACAAGCACCACATGGGAAAACTACGTCAGCTTCTGGGTACACAGTACAAGCAGCCACAGCAAACGTGTTGACAGACAGACGACTACCTTCATGATAAAGACTTTAAATATTCCCCTCAAAACGTTTCCCCCTGGAGCTCTTCCACTACTTTCCATGTGTACCTTCAGTCCAAGCGAGCTGGTTTTGACATAAAGGCTATTTTTCAAAGACGCCGGCTTTCACGGCACATCTGCCAGGACGGAGGGCCTTCTTTTTTTCACTTTCTTGTGAGGGAGCAGAGAAGCCATATAGCTGTCTTCCCAGCAGAAAACCACCCAGTGCTCTCCAGAAGCACACCTCCACACCCGCTGCCCTTCCACTGTTTACGGCTGTGGTGTATGTGTATGTGCACACAGAAATATACTGTACATTTGCTTAACAGCCACGGAGACAAAGAAAGAAACTCGCACGCAAAAAGATTTTAAAAAGGTGTGGGCATTTCCTGGACTTAATCAGATGCTAAAACAACTTCGCTGGTCTTACACACACCCATGAGAAACTCCGTTAGTTTAATATTTAAAGCAGCATAACATAACTCCCCAAGTCAAACCAGCTCCCTCACACTGTGCACACCGCTCGAATAGAGAGAGAGAGAGAGAACGAAAAGTAGATCGTGAGTGAAAGAGTGAGGTGGTGAGAGCGAGAGTTTGGCCAAGTGCTTACAGGAAATAGTTCTGTTTGATGAGTAAATATTGAATCAGCAAAATCCCATCTCTGGCACCACCTCCCTCTGTCCGGCTCTTTTTCTCTCTGTTAACAGTAAATAGAGACGTCACCTACATTCCGGGAATAAAAAAACAAAAAAAAAAACAAGTTCAGGAGACAAATCAACTGGTAGAATTGAAACTGCATCTGCACGATTACATGCAAACAAACCTCTGAGGAACATAAACATGTGAGTTCAGTATTGAGGGGAATTTGTTGAAAGAAGAAAGCTGAAAGAGGGATAGGTCCCTCACTGCCAACCCCCCTCAACCCCAGCCCCCCCCCGACTGCATCTCGCTGCAGGTATTTAAGTACATCAGTGGTCATTTGTGGAAAGTGTGAATCTGCTCCCGATTCTTCGGTGAGGGGTATGTCTGGGCCTGCTGTGATTTAAGATGCCTGCAGGGGCCCATCCCATCCCTCATTCACTCTCCCCCTCTCTTGATCTTTCTCTCCCTCTTCAAATCCCCCCCTCCCCCCTCGGTCCTGTCTCTTTCTTTCAAAGAATGAGCGATTAGAGGGGGTCTCTGGGTCAGAGGGGGAGGTCTTGGGTTTGACCTTAGGTATGCAGCGTCTCTTTCTCTGTGATCAGTCACCGCTGCCTTTTCATTTTTATGATGTCCTGTTTTACTCATCCTGCTTCACCATAGAGTCACAGAGTATGTGGGAGTACAGTATGTACGAGTCACAGTGTGTGTGTGTGTGTGTGTGTGTGTGTGTGTGTGCACGCTTAAAGGATCATTCCAGTTCATCACAACTTTTTTAGTTTGAACTCATTTGTACGACATGTTGCCCGACCCCATCTGAAGTGTTATTAGTTGCTCCGAATGGCAATTCACATTTGCACATTCGAAAAGTGACATGCAGCTGTGTGAAGAATGACAAAGCCTGAGAGAGAAGTTCAAAATCCTGCTCACGCTCTCACCTCTGCAGGAAGTCACTGTCGAGTTGTCAGTTGCGGAAAGTTACATGAATCGTTGCACCCCCAATTCTGATGTCGGATCTGTTTCAGGCGCTGATCAACCCTCCAGCAAGCGCGCTTCATTTGAGGCATGCTGACCCCTTAGAGCTGACTAGTCACTACAAAAGAATTGTGTCTGGTTTGGCCCCTCCTGGCCCTCAGAAGAGTATTTCCGATGACAAACCATCATCTTCCCTGATTGCCTTGCTGTGGGACATATTTTGTCTGTTGTAGGTTTTTCTTCGGTGCACAGTGTACACAAAACAACTGGCTGATCAAAAGACTTGACTGTTATTGCGTACTTTTGTGGTGCTGGTGCTTTCTTAAAATGTGTATTGTGTAAGCTTCAACAACAAGGAGAGACAAGATCTGTAAAACCACTTGCTATTTGTGAGGTCTCATGTATTCTATTCCGGACTGAAGCATGCCTGTTTGTGCATTAGGAGACAAAGGAGATGTTTTGTTACATTCCGTATGTTTTTTTGTGTGTGTGTGTGTGTGTGTGTGTGTCTATCTGCCTAAGATCTGAGATTTTATCTTGGCAGTAGCTGATCAATCAATGTCAATGTCTGTGGAATTCCTCAGTTACTCCACCGGATCCGACCAGTTTCACAGCCATCAACCCTGAAAATCCTACACAGTCTACTTCCATCTAACACAACGCTGGGTTAAAGGCAGAGATGAATTAAGACATTTATCCATGATGGCGAGGCTACCAATCTGCAGGCTGAATAAAAATTGCAAGGGCAAAAATGGCCGCTGTGATGGTCACTTTCTTGGCACACGGTTTTGTGGCGGGTGTGACTGCGAGAGTGTGCGAACATCTGTTTGTTGCACGAGACAGGCCAAATTAGGGGACTAATGAAGGCATAATGCACACCAGTTGTTGAGAGGGCCATTTCAAATGGAGGGCAAAGCTGTGTCACTAATCGCATCCTCTCTGTCCGCTTGGTGTGAGCCTACTTACAGGATGTCTCGGTGGAAAGGCGAAAGAGTGCACACGGTGATAAAAGGAGCGTAAAAATGTGTGTGTGTGTGAGTGAAAAAAGAATGGGAGAGGTTGAGAAAGCCAGTGGAGGCTTCAGGTGCCGCTTTACACTGATCACAGGCTGAACAGCTGTTTGCTCCTGATGAAAAGAATGAATAGCGGAGAGAGAGATCAGAGAGATGAGGAGGATGAAAAATGAAAACAGTGTGTCTACACATTATGAGATTTTAGGGTGCAGTAAAGAAAGCGAGTTAAGAGTGGAAAGTATGACTCGCATATAAGTCATGGAGTCAATGGAAAAAACATTAATCAGCAGCTGATTTCAAATTTCTTCATCTTATTAAACACTACATTTAAAAAGGAGCAGAAGCAGCACTCCTACTACCCCTGACTAACTGGGGAAGCTTTTTGTTTCCACTAAGTGTAACAACACACGTAAGCACAGAAGGCTTATAGCACCAGCATACAGCCCTCAATCTAAGCTTAATATACTATAAGGATTCAACTTTATTTCTGATTCTGTTACAAAAGAAAAGACATACGCTCTAGTTCCACCGGACGAGAATTACCTGCAGACCTCGTATGATTTAAGAATTTACACTCCACATCTGTGTTTCGTGCAGCGCATTCAGACAGGATACACTGTTCAGATGGAAGTTATTTATGTAAGGGAGGTTTGTTGATTTTAATATTGCATGTGCTGATTAGTGATTTTAGTCGCGTCTGGAGTGCATATGTCAGTGTTTCTTTTCCCTCTGCAGCAGGAATAATTACAGTCCCAAATATCTACTGTTTCTTGGCACGCTCCTATCCGGACAGACGACCTTGTAGTTTATGGCGTATTTAAGTTTCTGTGCATGAGGAATAACTTTTCCTATAACTGAATTTATCTGCTCAGTACACCGTTTGAGTTCCAAATGGGGCTTATGTTTGATTTTCACTCTTACTCTTTTGCGTTTACACTCAAAATGCTATCAAAACCCTCATTAAGGATTTCCACTGCAGCCACAATAATTCTGGATTTACAGGGACATAAAAGGGAGGAAATGAGTGATTCAAGCAAGTCACATAAATATTATCAGATGACCTCTATGCTTGCCGAAAATGGAGGTCATTTGCAGTGAAATCTTTAATCTCAGAGATAACCTCAGTGATTTATTGTAATTATGCCAAATCACGAGAAGGCACCAAATAATAGCTAGTCCTGTTCAAAAAAAGGATATAGACACAAATGGCACCTGGGGTTGGATGACAGTGACTGCAAAATCACTCTTTTATGGAATCAGCGTTCAAGTGTTTTATATTCAACTTGATACAATACCTCACAGCATTGACTAAAAAAGTAGCAAGACCACAAGGCCAAGTGAAAAGGTAGAACAAAGACTCGTCTTTCACAAAGAACATAACTGAAAGGAATAATGAATACACCTGGCAGACGAAGGTGGCCACGGCATTAAAGGTGGGTGTCCACAAATCTCTGGAATACTAATGACAGCAGAATGCATTGTGCACTAGTTCGCCTATGGAACACTTAGGCCTGTAGTGTGCTAATGCTGTCACCGGTGCATTATCTTACCACTCTGAGGAGGCTATGTGCTAATGCTAGCAGACAGGCTTGAGGTTAAGTGTGGCCAGTGGCCCCATAGAGAGGTGCCAAGAGAGAGCTGGTGGCCCCATAAGCTCTTACTGAACAGAGCTCTCTTAGCCCCTCTGCGCAACACAGCTAGCCATTGTGCTAGGTTGAAAAAGCGCATTAGCCGCCGAGAAAGGGGCTATCCCTCTGAATCCCCCTTGGACAACAAGCAAAGCTCTGCTTGATAATTCAATCACTCTCCGAGCGGTGCCGGTTCAGACCCGCACAACCTTTCCTCAGCTCTCTCCTTTCCTTCTCTCCCTCATCTCCTCCATTAGGTAACTGCCCTATATTTCACAGATGCCGTCATCCCTACCGCTTATCAAAGGACAATACAGGAATGATGCCTGTGAGAGAGTCATTGACATTTGAATGTATGCGGCAGTGTGAATTATGGCTGTATGCAATGGGTACTGCAAAAAGGGCATAAGAAGATAGACGTGTGTGTGTGGGGGGGGATAAAAGGGAAGGATAAAGGGGTCAGTGCGAGAGTGGGTTGAAGGAAAGGATAGGGAAGCCATTGACAGGGAGAGAGAGAAAAGGGGGGGTTCTTATCGCTTTACCCTTGTCTTGACTTCCTTGCGGGTGCTTTGAAGAAATAAAGATACTTGCGCTGGCACACCAGAGAGAGATTTATATTATGCCAGTGTTTACCCAATTGAGTGCTGCAGGGCTGCTGGCGACAGCCTGCTGGTTTTGGAGTTGTTATGGCCCAACTGCAGTTTAAAGCACTCACTGTTCAGAATATAACACCCATGCTGCAGAGGGGGGCTCCCTGCGCTCATGTGTCAGGATGAGTGTGTGTATCTGTACAAATGTGTGCATGTATGTGCCAGTTGGTATGAATGTTTATGAGAGATAGCATGTGTCCTTGTATTCCTAATAGAGTGTGTGATGCATTCCGCCTGTCTGTGTGCAAAATGTGTGTTTGTGCGTGTAGCACTCTGAAAATGGAGCCATCCATCGGATTATGGGCAGACAGCTCTTTGAAAAGGAGGGTCTGTATTTGCATAAGCGGCCATGGAAGGGGAAAAAACCTATAGAATGAAAGACAGAATGAGAAAGCAAGAGAGAGCGGAAGAAAGAGAGAGAGGAAACGAAGAAGACAGGGGGGTGGCGAGTGGACTACACTTTCCAAGCCACTCGGGGATAAACCCTATGGCTTGGTTCAAGTATTCTGGGCAGGGATTTGTCCCCAGGTCCCCTCAAAGCGAATGGAAAATAACAGGCAGTGAGTAAATAGGTGGCAGGGTAATGATAGCCCTGTCAAGTCCTAAGGTGGAGAAAGGGAGGGTGGGAAGAAAGGAGGATATTAGGGAATGTGTGACAGAGATGTGGGGAATGAGGAGTGTAAAGGGGATGATCAGGGATGACGAAAGAAAGATGAGTGAGGAAATGAGATGAGCGGACAGGGAAGGATAGATCAGGCAAGGAGATAGGACAAACCCCACGGAGGGAGTAGTGACGGAGTGGGAGAAGAAGAATGGAGCTGGAGGAATGAGAGGGAGAGAACAGGAGATGTGCAGCAGACAAGAAAAGAAGGGAGTGAGGAGGCCAGAGGGCCCAAGGAGAGGGTGATGGGTTTTCTTGTGGGAGCCCCTTTTGGCTAAGCTTGCCGGTGTTTTGGCACATGATGCTGGCACGGGACACGGGTACCGTGTGTGTGTGTGTGTGTGCGCCTGGGGCATCCACTTCTGTCACAGCTGCACAGAAGGGCTGAAGCTCTGTCTCTCTCTCTCTGATTCTCTTGTCTGCCTCTGTTGGCTTTCCCTTTCCAGCAGACTTTCTCCAAAGCCTTCTCTGCCCATTTTCTCTCATTTGTCTTTGGGTAACATGGGTACCGACACCTTTCATTACCAGCATACCTGCTCTCCAAGATGGCATTTGTTATCTTGCCTCAGCTCAGTTTCCCTAGGAAACAATTATGGTTGCCATGTGCAACCACTAAAAACATCAAAATATGTCCTATGTTTTGAAGAGTTGTCTAATATAATAGTTGTTGTCTACCGATATGGTTGCCTTCCTATACTACGGCCACTTGACTTGATTTGTTTACCCATGTTTTGGAGCAATAAAGTCTACTATGAAAACTTTGTTGTGGCACTGTCTTTATGTAAATTTGGAATAAGTGTACTTATTTGCCTAAATGTTATTTCCTGGTGTTAAAGGCTGCAGTTGAGTAATACAAGTGTCTAAAAACGACTATACAGCCCGTCAATATAGAACGTATGCTCTACCATGTCAACAATAACAATTATCACAATAATAATTCCTCAAAATGTTCCTGTGTATCAATACTTTCTGAAGTCACAGACAGACGCATCTTCATCATGTTTAATGATAGAGGTTAAAGTCAGAAAAGGCTCATTGTCAAAGGAAACAGTTGTATCTGTAATTAAAGTGCACGTTCTATTCAACACTGAATGAAGAAACTATGCATCGAACTTGTTGAAATCAACTTATTTGTAGTCTGATTCAATAGAAAGAAAAAAGCCTCTTCAGCTGCCTGTGATGTGCCGAGTAGTACCTATTACTTCTTTGAAAACATAAGAATAGAAAAGGCCTTGTGCTCATTTTCAGCCTCCCAGTGCCCTGCAGTTAATTAACAAGGTCGTTAAGCCGGGGTGAATGAGTGCTATGCTGCCATGCTAGATGCGTTTTACACACCATGTTTAATAAGCCTGCATCTGCGCCATCACAGTATCGGCACCCCTCGAATGACTTTCCAATAATGACAACCAGCCCCCCAGAGGTACCGTTTCTGTCTATGAGTGTGTGTGTGTGTGTGTCTTTCTGAAGTGGCTAAATGGCGGGGACCTGGCAGCCTGAAAAAGTGCTTCAGTCAATAGCTCGCGTGTCTGTGTCGTATCCACACTCACACTTTGGACTGCTGCCAAAGGGGAGCAGCACACTGCAAGTGTTTCTCACTGCCATTTTCCTTATCGCTACAACACAAGTCAAGTCAATTTTATTTATAAGGCCCGGTATCGCAAATCACAATTTGCCTCAAGTCATGTGTGTATGTGAAAGTGTGTTTTTGCCACCCATGTAGTGTACTGACATGCCCCCTTGATTCCTGCAGACCACCGGGGCAGAGAGGAACCACCTGTCTGTCCAGAAACCAGCACACACACTTTTGCCCGACATTACCATAACCATATTTACCCATGGTCAGTGCCTTCCACCGTGGGCTGCTTAACGGGATAGGTGACACACACACACAAGCTTCCTTGAGGTCTGAAAATATCCTTTCATATTTCTCCTACTGGTCCAAAAGTACATTCATAAATGCCACCAAAGCCCCCTAATAAGTCAAAAGAGATGGTGCTCGTATGTGTGTGTGTGTGTGTGTGTGTGCCTTCCTAGGAAATGCTCCTGTACTAAGCAATTACTGTGGCTGCTGAAACAAGAGCGCTCTGTGGGGAAAAGCCAATTAGCCCGCCGTGGCAGCAGGTAGCAAGCTGGCTCCATTCATTATGATGCCTCATAACACTGCGCTAATGTAATAGCATGGTGTTAGAGCTGGGTGACAGACAGCGGAAGGCGTTAATGATAATAACGGGATCAATAGTTGGGATGTTATTGCCAGATAGTTCCATATTCATGCGGGCACGCGGTGCAAAGGGTTTAATCGAAAAAAACACTAATGAAAGATGTGCGCGTGCATGTGCGAGTCTATTGGATTCAATACGGCAGCGTGCATGTTTGTGGGTGTGTGAGTGTGATCAATCCATGGTGATAATATTCAGTTAACTAATAAAGCTGCAGGCAATAAATGTAATATCAATATCTGAAACTGATCTGCTCCGGTGCGTAACCTAACCTGATGATTTTCAGATAATGTGATGTGAAGACATAACCCAGGAGGCTCGACCTGGAGATGCGGAGAGAGAGCGTGTCACATTTTAGGCCTCGATTATGTCTTCTGCTTTGCTTGGTGCAAATAATTGGTCTATTGTGGTTTGCTGAGCTGGCAGGGCTGGACAAGTTTGGGAACGGGATGGAGGAGGACGAGTGTGAACAGAGGAAAGAGACCAGAACGAAAGGAAGACAGAAAAAAAGGGGATGGTCTGGAGAACAGGATTTTGATGGCAAATGAGTTCAACATTAAAACAAAAAGGCATGGCCTGGCTTCAGGACTGTTTACTCAACATTATCCACTACAGGGACAGTCAATAACACACCCTTTTTACATCTGCAGTTCATACCTGCATCTTATATGATTAGATGATTAGACTGCACTCGTATGGAACAAAAAGTGAATAAATGCAAGTAATATGTATCAAAGACGCCCTAAAGATCCGATCAGGTGGACAGGGTGTAACTGCAACACCTCTCTAATTCACAAGTGACAACACGAGCAGAAGTCAGCACTTTGAGCGGAACAAGAAATCCATTATACAACAAATGTCATGCCTGCAGACAATCTGCATACAAAGATGTGTGCTAACACCTTGTGTAAAGGCGATCTATGACATAAGCATTCATTTAAAAAAAGACATGAGAGAATGAAAAAGTGTCCTTCAGTCCCAGCTATAAATGTAATGAAGATCTGAATCATATTCGCACCTTGTGTTGCTAAGAATTGGTCTGTTTACCACCTTAAGTTCTTGTAAATACGTGGCCTTTGAAATTACAAGGACAAAGTAGAGAAAACCAACAATCTCCACAATGACACAGTACATTACTCACTCTGCGTAAACACAGGGACAGCTGCACACACACACACACACACACACACGTACACACAGTCATGTGCATTCAGCCTACATTGGGAGCTCTGCCATGCTGACATCCATCTAATAAAGTCCAGTGCTCGGCTCTCTTGCCTCCAATCTGACATTCTGTAAATCCCTCTCATTCAAGCTCCCATACATACACGCACACGCAGAGGCACACACACCTCCCCCAACACTCACTCTCTTTCTTTGTTTGAGGTGTTTGAGCAAGAGGGAGAGAGAGAGAGCAATGATCTACCAGAGAGGTAGATAGGAGGAGAAGGGGGGGGGGGTTTGTATTACTGTGTGTATGTGTGACAGTGTATATGTGTGTGTGTGTGTGTGTGTATGCATGTGTGAATTATGCCTGCAGATATCTGCATGCAAGGAGGAGCAGGAGTGAGAGAAAGTGAGCCGGCATGAAGGGCAAAGAGTGTGTTTATGTTCAAGAGTGTGTGTGTGTGTGTGTGTGTGTGTGTGTGTGTGCACGTGTGTGTGTGTGTGTGTGTGTGTGTGTGTGTGTGAGAGAGACTCGTGCCCGTCAGGAAGCTGTGGTGTCCCTGGCTTTCCAGTGTTTACAGACAGGAAATGTTTGTCCAGGCAAAAGGGAAGGAACCTTGCCACCCCGAATGGCAAACGCTGGGAGAGCGGCCCGACGCACACACACGCACGCAGATATTCAAAAACACCCACGTGCAACAGCGTAAAAAGAGGAATCTGACGGGAGCTGCAGTCTTTGTGAGCGAGGTTGGGTATGTGGTATTGGGGAAGTGGGAGTGACTGGGCCGGGCACTAACTGTTCTGCACTTCCCTCCACGCTGACTGTCAACGCAAACTCCGGCAGATAGAAAGTCAATTCACTGACCCCTCTGAACCTGTGCGAGGGAGGCCGCGGCCGACCAGGCCTGTCCGCACCAATACACACAAACTGACTGTACGTCTGCACCACCAGCTGTATTGCTTTAGTGTACATTTCTTTGCCGTTTAATTGATTAGCTGTTTGTCGATGTTCCTCGGTCTGCTGTGAGATGCAGAGATTAAATCAGTATAATATTTACCTGAACTTCAAAGCACTTTTGGGTTTCTGATTTGCAGTCAGTGGTGGTGGTGCATGTACATATTTACAGTAGATACAATAGATTTACAGCTTTAGTTACTTGCTGACCTCCAGAAAGTAGAGATTTGATTACAATGCAAAACATGCAGTCCAATCTAATTGTTATGGATTAAACTACGCAACAGCATACAGTATAAAGGAGTTAAATTACGCTTTACTTGCTACAACATACAATTAATGCGTATGGTTTAACGCATCAGTAAAATAACATTCAGAAAACCAGCCATTGTACAAAATGAGGACTTTTACATTTAATACATAAACATATTTTTCTGATAATGCTTAATAAAATTAAGTCTTCACTTCAGGACTCACAGTGGAGTATTTTAAGATGCTGTTTCTTCTTCCACCACTGCTCATGCTTAAACAGATTTTCTTACACTAATAATAATACACTACAGAGCGGCTTCTAAAGTACTTTTAGCTCGTTTGACTTAAACTTTGCAAGTCAGTTCTGAAGCTTGTGATGGATTGTATAAAGGGGTTGTAGCATGAAGGTTGGCTAAGATGATAGCTTGCATGAGATTTATTTTAGGAACACTTGCCAAATTTGTTTTCCCCAAATAAACAATCTTCCTTTCTGGCTGTCCTGTCTTCCTCATGATCTACGCTGACATTTACATGTGTGAGTGTGTGTGTGTGTGTGCGTGAGTGTGTGTGTGTGTGTGGGCTTGTATATTAAGGACAGCGCTGGAGGCGACGTGGGTGTGCAGGCGTGTGTGCGTGTGTGGCTGCCGCTCTCTGTTTACCAACACACACCTTTCAAATAAGAATGATCTAAATAAGATGAGATGAAAGAGTCCTTTTACCAGCAGATTCACAGGCGTATGTACACGCACAACAGGGGAGCTATACAGGAAACAGTGCACCACAGCCACACAGGTAAACCAGGACACACGCAAAGGAAAGTAAAATCTCCTCTCTCCCTACCTCCTGTCACTCAACAACCAACCTGCACAATAGCCAGAGCATCCCACTTCTGAAAAACGAACAAGCACAGGTTGAGCAAACAGGGCAGAAAGAGTAAAGTCTTAAGTTGACTTACTGGCTGGTGAGGGGGTGCTGTACCCACTGATGGGCAGGCCAGACAGGGCTGGAGGCGATAGGCTCCCCAACATGTGGGGGAAGAAGTAGGAGTAGGAGGATATGGGGAAGCCGTTGAGGTGGGGGCCCGGCAGCGGGTTGCCCTTCCCAGCCATGATGGCTCAGTCCACCTCCAGTCACAAACAGAGCTCACTGAAAAACCAAGATCTAACAGCGCCAAAGAGTAGTCAGTGTGGATTCTTGTACTGATTTAATCCCCCATAGGGACACTGCATGAGTAGATATAACAAATGACTGCCGGGCGAAGTTTGTAAAAATCTCCTTATTTGCTGGTGCTGGTGCCCTTCAAATGGCTGCTGTAGATGTCACCAAGGCAAAGAATCCTGTGGGTTTTGGTGACTGTGTGTGTTGAGAGTCGGGTTACTAAGGACACAAAGATTAAAAAGAGAGAGTATAAAAGAGGACTGTAGAGCGTTTTATCCTTCCTTTCTGTGGTATTGTGAAACAAGCTGAAAGGCCTTATTTGCGAGAGGCGTTGGGGAGGCTGGAAACTAGCATTCCTTATCTCCAAGATGAAGGGGGCGAAAGAGGCGGAAGGCAAGTTCAGTCAAGAACAGGTGACTTCTGATGACTGTAGTCAGCAGCAGTGGTAGCGGTGATAGGGGTGCTAGTGGGTCGTGATGCTTCCGAGGGAGCGTAGCGTCACTCTTCCACTGCAGAGCGCTCCTACGGAATGCGCAGATCACATGATGCCAAGACAAAAGCTCTCCTTGGACAGGCCTCCTCTTTGCAGCCTCTGTCTATGAAAAAAAACTGAGAGAGAGAGAGAGAGAGAGAGAGAGATCATTTAGTGCTTCAATGACAAGGTAAAGAGATCGTTTCCCTTTGTACTACCGTGCTTGAGCAAAACAGTTCTTTTCTTTTGACACTAATTAATGGTAATGTCTCATCTGAAATGTTACAAAAACACCCCCTCCACCTTAATTATCTAATGGAGTGTTAAAACTGTGAAGAGAGCAGTGGGTGTGTGATGTCTCCTTGCAGCTCTGTGTGCTCATATGCACGCTCATTAACAGTGACAGACTACAAATACTGTGGGAGACGAGCCAAAACATAAATGAATAGGGTGATACAAAAGGAAACTTTGCTAATTGCACCAGTTGCAGAAGCTAGAGGTGAGACCCAAGGTGCCGATCTGGGACCACTTGAGATTGCTGCTGCAGTTTACTTTCAAATTAAGTATGTACAAACAGACTTGTAACCACTGCAGAAAGCATGAGCACACGCAAGGCACAAGGGCATTATCAACTATACACCCAGAGAACACAATTATCATGAGATGGTACACTAGCACCACAACAAATACAAGAGTAAGAGAGAAGCTCTTTCTTCAAAACAGCTTGTCATAACATGAGCACAATGTACTTTTTACTGTAATGACCCTTTTATGAGCCAGTGGATGTAATGCGCAGCAGTAAAAGTAAAATCACACTGCAACACACAAACACACAGACTGCAGTGAAAAAGCAATAGGAATGTGTCTTTGCATGAGCAGTGTTGTTCAGGAATGAGACGCTTCAGCATGAATCACACCAGGACGTCGCGGATGAACTCCTGTAAAGACAGAGGGGTCACGTCAGACATGTTTGCGTGCCTGTTCCCACTCGATTGGCGTGCATAACACATCGGCTTATGACAGGTAAAAGGGGCACACTGGTGGAAGCCAGGTACAGGTGGGTGACAAATTAAAGGAAATCGACATCAAGTGTATCACCGCATGCCAGCAGAACAGCTTCAGTGCTCCTTGGCGTAGACCCTACAAGTCTCTGACCTCTACTGGAAGGACGGATGTCATTTTTCCAAAAGCTATTGCTCCACCGTAACTATCTTTGATTACGGTATAAAATTATTTGCTGCAACTGTCAGAAAGCTGTTCTCTGTGATTGAATAGGAGCTCAGCGCTAAACCTGTGCCTGTATGTGTGTGTCACCATACACCTGCATGTAGAAAGAATTAGTAATTATTTATAAGAATGAGTTACCAAACTACAGCAAGAATGTTTGTGTGTGGTTGTCTATAGAGCAAGTAGTGTATGTGGAGCCCTGATATGCCTCTTAATCAGATGGAGAGCTGATTTTATGGCGCCTTATTTTTATTGCTCGTTGTTCTCTAGTCACCCTGTCGCGGTGAGCTGGTGTGTGCGGTGGTCAGGGGTTGTGGGTTGGAGGGTGTACTTGTATTAGGCTGAAAGCTTTAACAGCATATTATAAAGCCCCGGGGAGTTGGTTATAGTTTTATTTGCTTTTAAAGCCCCCCTCTCCTCTGAGTAGCCACTTATTAAACCAAAAGAGAGTTAAGAGTTAAGGTAACATACCAACAATGGCCAGAAAGATAATGTTTCAGGTTCCATAATACAGAGTGCTACACATCCATTACCATAATGAAATACGGCCTTGATACACTCTACATTGCACATTGGTGCAATGCATCAGCATTGTCAAAAATACACACTAAAGTGATGTAAAGTCATATACACCGATCAGCCATAACATTATGACAGCATGGGCACCCTAACCGGCCTGTGGCTGTTGGATAAGACCACACGAGCCAGTCCTCCCTCCCCACGCCCATCACTGAGCCATGACCCTGTCGCCGGTTCACTTCCTTGGACCACTTTTGGTAAGTACTGACCACTGCAGACGGGGAACAGCTGCAGTTTTGGAGATGCTCTGACCCAGTCGTCTAGCCATCACAGTCTGGCTCTTGCCAAAGTTGTTCACATCCTTCCACTTGCCCATTTTTCCTGCTTCAACACATCAACCTCGAGGACAAAATGTTCACTTGCTGCCTAATATATCCCCCCAACGTTCTGCACTTTGCCTGTCAGTGGTCATAAAGTTATGGCTGATCGGTGAATGCTTTAATGCAACACCCAGAGGCCACAGACGCTGAGTCTGTCAATGAGGAACTACAACTCACCGGGACACTAGCAGAACCCACAGGCTTGGTAATGGGCCACTTCCTTCAACATAATCATTACAGTATCTAGTGTGGGAACCATACGGGGTCGTTCTAAATGAGAGACATCACTTACACCAGCAGCATCTTTGTTGCGGTGCACCCACACCTAATTCTTTTTACTGATGTCACAGTAAATACACAGATACATTGTTGTTTACTACAAAGGAAGTGGCTGCAGCACAACCAGCTTCTCTTATACTTATACTTCTTATACTTTGCGATGGATAGGAACAGACCAGTAGGACCTAAAGGCAGTAAGTTTCTACTTACATGACTTTTGATTTAAAATTACAAACTGAGAAACATCTATAAACTGTAAGGCAGAATATCAGGGTGGTTTAAACACATTTGGTTTTTGTGTAAAGGTCACTGGACAGTCAGCTGCCAACAGTAAAGAATATCCCATCCCTTAAAGTCAGGCATGACGTTCAGGTAGTCAAATTATAAAGCATGCCATTCAAGTGTGATAAAGGTGATGACAGGGGTCATCTAATATCATCTAAAATCACTGAACATTTCCTGTTTACGTGTAAAACGCGTAAAACATGTAAAATGCAAAAATGAAGAGTAACAATTTAACTGAAACGTTTCCATTGTACATTGTTTTTTTTTGTCCTGTTAATCCCAAATGACAAAAAAAACTGTGTATCGCTTTGGTCCAATTAATTATTTTCTTTACTTAAAAAATTTAAATATTGATGAATTCCACAAAGAAATCCTAATATAAGTGTAAGTATAAGTTCAAATTAAATCTTTGAATAGGAGTGCCTCATGAATGAGTCCCCGTGCCTCGAGCTGACAGCAGGCAAACACATTCTGATGCATGTAAACAATGTCTAAATGGTGCAGCTGAAGCATTTCAAACACATTATACAATCAGGACTTCTTTTTGCATTCATCCATGCATGCACACACACACACACACACACACACAAACACACACACATAAGCCATAACAGAGTGTGGACAGACACAGCACATAACTGAGTACCTGCATAATCCCTCTGTGGTAAGGACAAAACACATAGACACTATCAGCGGCACAAAGATCAGACACACGCCACTATATGAGGAATCAAGGCACAACCGAAGGGCCCATAGAATCTGCTGTGAAAACTGCACACACGACACCAAAACTGGGTCAAGCTGCTGACATGCACATCACAGTTCAGCTGTGTACTCTGATCCTACACTGGATGGGGAAATCCACGCAGACATCTGCACATGCAACATGTCAAACCACAGACACACACGAGTATGTACATATACATGGTTATCTGTGTATATATCTATATACATATATATAGATATATACACATATTAAAACAAGAACAGATCCGTATCTTTTCTCTCACACGCACTAATCTCGCCTCCATTTCTCTGTAGGGGTGCTCTTGAATCCCGGCACGAGTGCCTCCCGCCATATGATGCACATGTTCCATATGATACGGCTGACACACAAGGTCGTTGATATGGAGAAGAGGAAAGGGGGAGCACTTGTGTGCATAATGTTGCAGGGTTCCTGGTCTTTAGTGTAGTATAGATGTGCTCGAATACTGTCAAGGCCGTTAAGACTCGTCTCACATAAACATGCGTAAATAACACCTCAGATGATGAGATCTAGTAGGACAAAATGCGTCACAAACAGGAATGTGAGTTCTCTGTATGCCAGTGTTACATGTACACATAAAAAACTTAACTCTTACACACACACACACTTGCACAATATGAAACTGAAACATGGATTGCTGTAGTCTACAACAGGAATAGATAGTGTAGTCTAAGATTAAGAGGTGATGCAAAAGTGCAGCCTAAAGAAGAGGGTAGGGGCCCTGGGGCCTGGAGTCCAGCCATTAATGTACATCTTTTCAAAGAGATTCTAACAATTCCTCTGCAGCCTCCATCTGTATAGCCTTATCTGTCTCTTTTTCCATTGTATAGTCAAGTTCAACATACTCAAGAGCACACAGGCGAGGGGCTGTATGGAGGGCAGCTCCTGAGGGAATGTATGTGATCACCTGCAGTAGGAGGAAAAATAAACAAATAATCTGGGTCACTTGGTTTTAACGCTGTGTTGGGCAGGTAACTGGCAGAGAAGGAAGGGTCAGAGGTCATGGGGCATGAGAGACTGTAATCGGTTGTGACAGCAAACGCTGAATTAATAATTGCAAAAACGCAAATGGCAGCATGAGGTCAGGGTGGACTGGCGGACAACACAGCAAACAGCCACAGGGGATGGCAAATGCAACGCATGACATACAGAGAGGCACTCTGGTGTGTACATGCATAGAAAGAGATGCGCGTTTGAACGTACACACAGTTCAACACACACGTGCGCAGGAGCGTACACGTACTAAGTTCAAACAGGTCACTGCCGGGAAGCAAAGCAGACAGCGGATGTTGTCGAGGCTCGTGGGGGAGAAAAAAAAAGGCACGGGGTGATCCTTTAGACGGTAACAGAAGTATGAACACATGCATGCACACACACACCAGCATCTATAATCTATAACTCTCCTTATGACCAATTATCCATGATGTGGGTGCTGCTAGTGCCACATATCTGTGTCAAGAGCAGCTGGTGGTCAGTGCTGATGCTATGGAGCGGAATTAGCCACATTACAGAGGATGGCTCCATCTAAACATGTGTCTTCTAGCTGCCAATAAGAGTAGTTTAACTTCTCAGACAATACAGCCAGTGCTCTTCTCAAGGAAATATTATTGGTGCCTGCTGCTTTATGAATGTTGATCCTTTTCTCTAGGCATGTCATTCAATATCGCCAATGTGTTGCACCTGCTGTTTCAAATGACAGACCTGCTGCTTCACATATAATTACGCTTGTAATTGTCTGTGGTATTTCCACCATGATGATAAAGCAATTCACCATTTAAGGTTGAGGGACAGGCAACTTCGAATGCCTCCATAATGGCTCAAAAACATAAAACCCACATGGATTTATACAAAAAACCTCTCGCAGGCTGTTGACTCAGAGTGGCTGTCAGTCCTTTACAGTGGGCTCAACCTCCAGCCTGTATGGCATTGCAGTGCTACACATGATGGAAGTCGCTCAAGCACGATGCACTGAACGATGCACAACAGTGTGGGTGGACGCATGAGTGTGCACACACTGCACATTTAAGAGCATGTTTGTGTGCAGCGATAGACACGTGTGTATATATCAACAAGTGTCGGAGCTTCTGGGTGGTGTGTGCGCTCACGCATGCAGCCTGTGTGTGTGCGTGTGTGTGCCCTGGCGGAGTACACTGCATTTACTGTAAATTACAAGCTAAAATGGGATGGGGTTTTGCATAAAGAGTATTCTAAATCATGTGTGGAGGCAGAGAGGGACACTTTGACACGTCACTAACGCAGGACGTCTGCTGATGGACGTGCCAGAAAGGTGCGCGCAAGGCTGGTGAGAAGCTTGGGAGTCGGAGTTGGATGCTAATAGCTTGCACTTTCATAGCTTGTATTAGCTTCTTACTAAAACATGGTGGAGACACTATGTTGAAACAGACCATAGTTGGAAGAATTCACAAAACTATTCAATTTAATTAGTTCTGCCCAAACCACCAAGCCAAATGACCACAGCCTTATTGTAAATCACCCACTGTAGTTTTCAGCAACTATTTCCAAACATTTATCTAATAAAAACTGTTTTTTAAATCTATAAAAGCTGCTACAACTCACTTTACCTTTATAGCAGTATTATACAGCAGAGATTAAGCTGCATGTTGGATTATTTCTTAATCCCTTATTGATTAAATTTATGTTTAATCAGTAAGATGTTCAAGCTCCTCCTAACTAACGGACACAAGAATACTTCCACCTCAGTGCTCCTTCCACCTGTGTAGCTTCAAGATGGTCAGGATCATGGCGAGCTGAGGCATTGTGGGTGAGAGACCTACTTCCCAATGACAGACAGGAAGTGTGGCGCAAGAAGGCTAAAGGGTGCTAAGTGCACACCCAGGGCGGTGAGAAACCTCAGCCGTTTTGCCAAGGCCCCATGTGGGGTGAATCCACTTGTCAGTGAAGCAGGCTGGGTGACATTTGTGCCTCACCTCAGAAAGGTCAGCCTTTAATTATCTCAAATGCCAGCAAGCACTGCACCTGCAAAAAATAAACCCAGGGATGTACTATGTGTGTGTGTGTGTGTGTGTGTGTGTGTGTGTGTGTGTCAGGGTAAGATGGTAGCCTGCTTCCTTCACACATAATGAGCGGTACTGTGGCTGTCGGTGCAGAACTGGACCATCTGCCCACCTGCATGCATGCATGCATACATACCCATAAACACACATCCATGGCCAAATCCTGACAGATCCACAGCTGCACACTAACTGTGTTAACCAAAGTCAATGAAACCTACAACTAAAGGCGCCCGCCAACCCACCCCTTAAATAGAGTATCAGATGAAGACAGTTAAATCCCAGGAACACCAGCAGCTTCTGGGAACGTCTGTGTAAAAATAGGCTGCCGACGGTATAGGTAGACAGATTATAGACCTATAGATAGAAAAGCAGAATGGGCGAAATATAGGTCAGTTATGTGACGCGGGGCTGAGATTGCTTTCTCTTTATCAATATTAAAATGTAGGAATCATAAATCAGGGGAAGTGCAGGGGTGTTCTTGTGCAGATTAGGCATTAAGCAAGCCAAATTATTTCCGGCGACAACGCAGTTGGTGGCAAATCTCCAGGCATATCTGGCAGAGCATGACACACAGTGTTTGCTTTTGAGCTACTCACTGTAGCTATTCAGCTTGGTCAATATTTGTAGGGGGCTATAGTAACAGAAAGCTCCCACACCCGCATAAACACACTGTCCCGTACACTTAACACTCGGCCTCACACACACACAAAAACCAACACTCTGCCCAAAAAGTCCCACTCGTGCTCAAAGGAGGTCAGAGAGACAAAAGGCCATAGATCATCGGTGAGGACGGTGTGTGGCAAGCTCCTTGTGTCCAGGCTTTGCTGGCATTTTTCTCTAGCACTAAGGAAACATGGAGGGTTGGTCCCTATTGTTTACACAACTGGCTCCATGGAAAGGATTGCTTAATATGAAATATGAAGAGAGTGGAGAGGTTAGAGGGAGAGAGCTGGGAAGAAAAGAGGGAAGGAAGCCAAGTGAGAGGGGTTGTGTGTGTGTGTGTGTGGGGTGGGGGG
>JAVQJF010061125.1:0-25814 GCA_036023855.1 Gadopsis marmoratus
AACAAGACCACTTTTTCTAAAAAGCCTATGTTTTGAAACTCTTTTTGTGTTTTTTTTTTGCCCCACACTTAATGCCCCCCCCCCCCCCCCCCAGCTTTGATAGTCACTGTGCCCCACACACTCCCACTCCACTCCACAATGTTGTGCCTCACTGCCCACCACTGTTCCTCAATCAGCACACTTCCTGTCTGTGTGCAGTGTCCAGTTGTTCATCACACATGTTGCACTGTGGACGTCATCATTCTCAAGTGACACCAAAGAAATGACTGCTATTTGCATCAAACTGAGGTCAATATGTTAGTTTATACATGAGTATAACTAACTACATTGATCTTGTGGTTTGGGGTTTTGACAGTGTGTCCTGAATTGAGTAGTCTTTGGTTTTTAATGGTCGCTGATCATGTCTGAATCAGGTGTAGGCAATAAGGGATGCACGATATTGACATTGATGCCAGTTTACAATAAAATGCTTGGTCATTTGCATCCATTACCAATGTAACAATACTGATAATAATATAGATATTTTTATCATCTAATTTCAGCGTTTCCACCTGGCTCCTTAGTTTAAGGTAAATCTTAATGCTACAACAGAAAAAAATGGTTTTCCCATTTTGGTGTCGAAGAGCTTGACGGGCCTGCACAGAGCACTGACCTCAACCCCATCCAACACCCTTGGGGTGAACTGCAACACTGACTGTGGGCCACGTTATCACCCACCATCAGTGTTGGGCCTCATTGATGGTCTTGTGGCTGGATGGGAGCAGATCCCTGCAGCCAGGTTCCAACATCTGGTGGAACACCTGAAACCAGAAGAGTGGAGGCTGTCATAGCAGCACGTTAATGATCATAGTTTTGAATAGAGATGCTAAACAATCACATATGGTTATCCAAATTCTTTCGGCCATTAAAATTGTATAAATTTTAAACATAAAATTATTAAAATGTATCATTATTGCTGCATATAATAAGCTGTCTTATATATCGTGCACCCCTATCATGAATTTCTTTTTAAATGTGTTCATACTGTTACTATGGTTTGAACTTATGATGACCCACATGCTGTGTGTAACATCATCCAGCATTGATGAAACCACATCTGTGTAACAACCTCTGTTTTACCCAAATCAAACACGTTTTTGTTTTACTCTCTTTGCATCCTGTTTGTGTTTCTGTTCTGCCAGATTCTCTCTGCAACTTGGACATCCCCGTCATTAACATGGAACTGGATGGTATTTTTGACTTGCCCCACATCTCCCCCTTCAGGAACTCAGTGACGCTGCTCGAGTCGACCAACAGCAGAGTGGCGTCGGAAGAGGAGTCTGAGAGCACAATGCTATGACACCACTGAGTCCCCCCACCGCTGGCTGATTAAATGAAACACAATGCTACTGCTGCACCGACTCACTCCAAACTCCCACACTTATTCAGTGACCTTTCACCTCTCCAGATGGATTACTTCAGCCTCACTCTGAGGCAAGCTCTAGTAGAAACAAAAAATAATAATAATACGGTGAACACACACCTAAAGCAAATCTCCATACTCACAATAATCACATGAGCTGTTAGTGACAATGTGGTCAGGGGACTTTTGACACAATTTGACATTTTATGTTGGCTGGAAACATGTTTTTTTATTTAATGATTAATGTTTCTTTTTGCCTTATTCACTTGCAATATTGCCTTTAACGTCACACACAAAGACTGGAAACAGGCTGCTGGGAGGAATGAGTGCTTGTTGCTGCTGCTTCTCATGAGTGAATTTTCGAAGGAAGAACACCACAGTACTGTACATCTGTCCTGCGACTTTCTTCTTCTTTCTCTCACTGTTTTTCTCCCATTTCAAGTTCATCATTCATCCCTCAGGGGTGTCAGTTCAAATGCCTCGCTCTGGCATGTGGTAGCAACAACCCCCGAATTTCTGTTCCGCCTGAGCATTCACTGTGAGTGTGCGAGTATGCCGTTTTGGAAAGTGTGTGTGTGTGTGTGTGTGTGTGTGTTTGTATGTGTTTCGTAGTTGTACTATATGATGTTGCAATGGTGGTGTTGTGGAGCATAAAAAAGAATGCATGTTTTAGATGTTTAGGAAAATAACTACCAGGTTTGTAAAGAGGTTAAATGCCCAATCACACCTTTCTCTGTATTTACATCACATCCAATCAGGATATCAATCACTGAATATTTATTGTTTATACTGTACATTTTCAGAATATATGACACAAATAGCATTATAAATCAAATGAGCTATAAAGTTACCATTTCCTCCAAACAGAATATAGCTGTTGTTGTCAGGGAGCTAATAATTATATAAGATACACATTGTAGTTTATGAAAGGTACGAAATGGAAGGGTTGGAAGGTCCAGTAAGAAGGGGAATGAAAGACGCCATGCGATTACACCATTATTTTGGCAGCAAGCAAAGTCACATGGGATTTTTCATTTTCAAGACCAGGGACCTGAATCCACTACAGACTACAATGTGTGGGTTTGGTACTATGGGGCCTGGAGTGTGCCACCACAACATTTGCTTAAATTAATAATGAAAAATAAAGCAAGTTCAGGGTCTCAGAGCAGCAGCAGTAGCTCTGTTAGCAGCAGCTTTTATGTACTGACAGGAGTGTGGCCAATCAGAGCTCCTGCTGCTGCTCTGTGGGTCGGACTTTATTTAAAGGTGGCCTGTGGAGTTTTCTTGTAAACAGACAAGTTATGTTTACACCTGTTTCTCACCAAAACACATTGTGTGAATCCTTGAGGTCTAACAAATGTGCTGAATGCACTTCCTCCCTAATAAAACACTCGCAAAGCCAGTTTAAAATAAACATTTTCAATTCTGCATCGTTTACATCTGAGCTTGCTGGCTTGCAGTCTCCTACGTCTTCTGCTTTTGCAGGTTCATTACTATGCTTCCTCACGTGTTAGTGCCACCAACTGTAGATCAGCGGAATAGCATGAAATTGGCAACAGGATGTAATATCAATCATGGAAAAGGGATTCCACTCCTAAAAACATGTCTCCATAGCGCTACTAGTGGTCAAAACCTCCACAGAGTACCTTTAATGTTTAGCTGTCATGCTGCTTTACATGACAATTAAAGAGCACCATCCTTAAACTAAGAATCACAAAATGGAAATTGCAAATGTTAAAGCAAGAAACAAATGAATCGTGAGATTGAATGTGACAGACACACAAGTTAATGGAATAGCAAAATTAAAGAGCTTTTTTAGAATTAATTTTGTGATTCCATTTTAAAGTTCGATTATGAATTCAACATATAAAGGCAGGCTATGAAAAAGGAGTTATTACTTAGAAACTGTAATGATATTTTTATTTTTATTTTTTAATCCAATACCTGATTTTTATCAGGGGCACTGACGTGTTATCGCCTTTTTAAAGTCGATATGGTGAATGTGTTAGCAAACAGTTGCCTATGAGCGACATTATCATTCATTTGGAGTTGTGTTTGTGTCCGACTGATGAATGTAAGTCTAATATTCGCTCTCCTCTTAGCTCTGCTTTTGGTCGCTACCAACTCCTGAGAGAAATATGTCGCTATTTAGCTGCTAAATGCTCCACTATGCTCACCAGCTAACCTCGCACTGCATCTGTCTGCTGTTTGGTGTTTTTCTCTGAACACAGCTGCCAGCTGCAGTCAACAACAACAACACAGTGAGAGCACTAAAAGGTTAGAAAGATATCAATTATATAGGTAAAACAGGTCAAACTAAAGCTCTATAATTACTCCGTTGGCACTCTTCAGGCTCCATACAAGCTCCTGTTATAAACATCTTATATAGAGCTGTAGGCACAAGAGTTTGTCCTCCTGCCCTGAGGTATTATAACATCTATCATATCATAACAAAGAACTGTAAACAGTCACACTCCCAGAAAAAAAGTTGCTATTATTGTAAAAAAAAAAAAAAAAGGCATGCTGCAGCCCCAGTGAAAGAACAAGCACACTTTTTTCTGACAGTGCAGTTTCAGTTTCAGCCACCTCCCCATTGCAGTTTAGAGGAACCCTGTCTGATGATGCTGATATTTTTGGGTCTATATTAGTGGACCAGAGGCAAGTGCAAAGATATGTTTATATGTGTTTATTTTGATGAGAGTATTTATACAGATATTTCTGAATACTTTTTACTAGATCTGAAGAGTTGTGATTGTTTCCGCTACACATGAACCTCATCTGAGGATTAAAAAATAGAAAAAGCATTCAAACATAGGACCAGAATTTCCCTGCTGTCGCATCAAAACCTTTTCAGGAATCAGAGGTTCAGTTTAGGAGAAAACTTGAAAATCAATAAAACTGGAGTAAACAAGGTTTTCCATACGACAGCAGCGGGTTGTTATTTGCCTTGTGGTGGGTTTTGTTGTGACCTATCCAGATTTGTAAGACTTTCCTTTTGTCCTGAGAACATCCACTACACATGGCCTCAAAGTCACTGTGCTGCTCCACCATTCTCTTTCTTTTGAAGTGCGATATTATTCACAGGACCTTTTTAAATACGGGAGCCTCTGTACATACATGTTCTGTATATACTGACGGGGGAGAAATAAAATAAAAAAAAATATATAAAAATACTGTATTGAAAAATATAAATGACGATGAACATTATAATATTATACTGTACATACTGTATAATATTATAATGTTGCTGGTTCTAGCACAATATTGCCACATTCACACAAAACATCACGTAGACTTTGCACAGTAAAAACTTTATATGGTACAGTAGCTCTCATGCCGCTGACATAGGCTCAAGGTTTGTAGTTTGTAGATTTTCTAAATAAAAACGGCTGATAGTGCTTGTGTTGCAGACTACAAATGAACCTCTTGAACTCTGATTTTAGCTTTACAGATAGAAAATAAATGTCCACATTGTTTAATAATATTGCGTTTTTATGCTGTATATGCTTGTTCCAATGCATCCTTGCAGCTACGTGATGCTACATTACATTAAATGGAAAATTCAAGATACGTTTTCCCACAGTTCAACCTGGTGTATTAGATATTTCTTGTTTATAATGTAAAGTAATTTTCTGTGGGTTTGCACAGTGTTTGTCCACACAACCTGCAGCTGTAATCATGATCAATCGTCAATCTGTCTTTTAGTCTGACTAATCGACAGCAGATAACAAATCTCCTCGGTTCCATAACATCACTGATAAACAAAGATCTACATGGTTTCATCCTCCATATTAGATATAAAATAGATATTAAAGAACGTTAACATTCTAAATTTAGAACATGCAAAAATGTTTTCACAAGGAGAGAAACTACAGAATCAAAAGCAGATCAAAAAGGAAAATTTAATGTTTTATACAACTTAGGGCTGCAACTAATGATTATTTTCATTATCAATTAATCTGCTGATTATTTTCTTGATCGTTTACTCTATAAAATGTCAGAAAATAAAAATGGAAATTTTGCATCTCAATTTCCTAACCAAAATGATGTCATCAGAGTGCTTGTTTTGTCCAACCAGCAGTTCAAATCTATAGTTATTGTGTTTACTTGCTTACTTTTTGCTTTAAAAATGATAACAATTGATAAATCATTGAAGTAATTGCCATTTGATTCATTTTCTGTTAATCAAATAATCTATTAGTCTACTAAATGTTTCAGCTCTGCTACAATTCATACCAATTACTGGGTTCAATCGGTACCTCCAGTTTAAATCAATACAGCATGAAAAGCTATCACAAGTATTTATAATTTATTTTGAAAGAAAAACATAACGCTGACCACAAAACAGGTTTTTTTTTAAAGTTATTGTTGCAATGGCTAGCTGTGCTGAGGTGAATGGTGAGTCCTGTCTTTGTCTGGATTTCTGTGATGCAATGTGCTGCTCTTCGTTTTGTACTAAAGGGTTTCAGATTAAGGCTTGTACATACAGTATTCATCAAACACAACTTTATTAACAATAACCCTGTCGAGCAGAGACAGCGGGCGAGAGATTCCAGAGACAGTTTCCAGTATTACAGCTTTTGCAAGCATGACCCTTGAGCACTAAAATACAAAGACATTTTTTTTTACATGAATAGGTGGAATGTACTGGTAATAGATGCTGCTCGCCTCATAGGTTGTGATAGAGGTGGATTGTGTGTGTTGTAGACAAGTAAAAGAGGGTGGTGGGGTATTTGGTAAAAGGTGTTTTATGACCAACTTTGGGGAGGGGATGGGGGGATGCAGGGTTGATTCGACATTGTCCTGTGTGAAACTCAGCAGCATGCTTTTTACCCATGCCTATGAAATATGTCTCATCTTTGGTCCTGTATAAATGTGCTTGTATTTATTTTTTATAAGTGAACAGATCGACCATTATAAAAGAATACTAATTCAGTGCTGCCCTCGAACCTTTTTTTAGTCAAACTCTCCAGCAATTCTGTTAACAGTTTGAAACAATCACAATTGATTTACTGTTTGTTTGTCACCATCTGTGTTCCATTAACACAGTACATTCCACCCTTTTATTTTATCTATAGCAAATAAGGAAAGCACATCCGGAAACTGTCCGGAAATCAAAAATCATCAGCTAACATGATGTCTTGAAAAGTTCCTATAACTTTACACTGAAATCATACAGTAAGCAAGAAAAAACAGGCTGCATACAGGTTTGTTTTTACACATACAGTTTGTAGATTACACTGTGGTTCATGCAGCCATTGCCAGTACATGTCCAGTCATCTTTGCTTTGTTTTGTTTTTTGCTAAAGTTTAAGTTGCAAGGAATGGGGCCAAAATAAAAAGGGAACACATAAGTGATAACGGAATCTTTTGAGACATAAAAGATCTTTGTGTGGTGACTGTGGTGACGCTGTGGACTCTTGAAAGTTTGGTGCAAAGAGGAAATGCCTTTTCGTAGACATGGAATCTCCCGGGTCACCAAGTGGAACACAGTGTACAGTAAGATAAAAATAAAATTAACCTCATCCGAATGTTGAAACTATTAAAAATGTTTTATATTACTTGGATTTTCTGTGCTTTGTTGTAAATGGTGTTCAATGTTATCTCACAAGTTTTATATTTAAATCATCTGGAACAGAAAAACAGGAAAAAACAACAACAAAAGAATGAAAACCCAGAAAAGAGTATATTAAAAGTTGGTATAAAACTGGTTGGATGGCAGTTTTCTCTCTGCTAGGAAGCCTTCAGTCTCATCCAAGGTGCTTTAATGAAGGCCAAACACATTCTGCAGAGGCATTAAAGTTTTGATTACATTTTTGAATTGCAAGGTAAATCAAAGTTTAAAGTGGTTGACAGTGACAGAGCAGAAATGCACCTGGCATGTAGACCTCTATGATGACAAGCGACCGTGCTGCGTGAAAACTGCTGTAAAAAGCTTAACATCAGCAGTTAACCAACATACAGTTGTCATGGTTAAAACATGCTGTGCTTCATGCACAGAAAAGAGCAATTCATTTTTATGTTCATTCAAAACATCACGCAGGATTAAGTCGGTGCATTCAAATTACAGACACAAATGTTACCTCTGGAGGTGTTTAGTCATACAGATAGTGGACATGAATGGAAAGTTTGTTTGAAAAAGACAGCGTCTGCAGCCATCAGGCAGCTTTGTGAGGCTGTAATGATCGTTGTAAAGAAAACCAAACTGTTTGTGTATTAACCTCATGATGGTGCTAGAGGAGCAGTCTGAAGATCACCAAAATCATTCCGATTCATTGTTTGGGCACCAGATAGCAATATTTTGCTAAAAGCAAAAAATGTTAATCTCATGCTTGCGCGTGAAAAAGTCAGAAGATCAGCAAGGTAGTAGGATAAATAAATTCTCAGAGGATCATATTCTGTGGGTCATCTGGTGGACACTGATTCTGGAAAGAGGCGTTTCAGTGCAGTAAGAACCACAAACAAATTTCCATTGACCTCGATTGTATTGGGGTGAATCCAGAAATATCAGACAGATATATCAAAACCAGATAAAACTATTTGCATGACTAAATACCACTTTCACTTTTTTGGAATTTCGGCAAACTGACCCGTTAAATGATGCATGTTTGATGTCTTAAATAAACCGTAGATGAAACATGCATGATGAGCCCTTACCTTTGAGCTTTTGTCCAAAAAGTTAAACTGTGGTGAGGGAGCTGCTTCGAATAACTTGTCCTGTTAAGCGATCAGAATATACAACATAGCAAAGTGTGAATTTGGTGCCTTTGATTTTTTTCTTATCATTGCAGAAAATCATCATGACGTCACTAATCAAAGCTTCATGTTTAGTAACTCAGCTGCGGTGCTTTCTGAGTACGCATATTTGTCATAAATCCCACTGCCAGGTGCCTCTTACCAAAGTCCATGCTGATGTTTAACGGTGAGTTGTACATCTGCAGGTATTGTTCTGGAGTCTGGAGCTCATCTCGAACCAAAAGCGTTTCTAGAACCTCCTGAGATACGTTCAGCTCGAGAGTCTCATCCAGCACTGACCCAGGAAGAGCCTTAGAGCACATTCAGACAGTCAGAGAAAATCTTATTCATAAACTCCCAGTACCCGTATTATTTTATGGTAAAAAAAAAAATGAACAAAGAAATGTATCTATCTAAACACACCTTTTTAGATATTTCAAGCTGTTCACCCAGTTTCTGCAGTGCTGACAGGACAGTGCAAACCAGACTCTCTGTGCTCTCTTGCTCTTCCTCAAGTCTTTTTCCCCCAGTGTCCCTGTCCCCCTGATCTGCTTCGAGCACCTTCAGTCATCAAACACACAGTCAAACAGTACTCACGCATACAGATTATAATTCATTAGAGGAAAAAGCTGAATAAATGTGTGAGGAAGCTTAATGCTGTAAGTAACTTAATGCTGATGGAAATGATGTAAATCAAATACTAAGATCTTCACAGTCAGCAGATCTCAATGCAACTGAAGCTATTCTGAAGGTTTGTGGTGGAACAACACCTTACTGAGACACTTTCATCTGTATTTGCATCATGTTATTGTGTACACAAACACCAGAAGCAAAGATAAAAAGCAAACCTTGTAGCTCCACTGCTGGAACAGCCTGCGTTGAGGGTTATGCTCCATGTACACAACCATGGGAGCTTCAAGCAGTGTGCTAAAAAGGGATGTAAAAAATAATGCGGATGGTTTCATATGTAGTGTAACAGTAACAGACTGAATGTCAGGCATTTTTTAGGTATTTCTCTATTCAACCCCATGAGGATGTATATGGATGTAGTTACACATGTAGGAAAACACAAAAAAAGTTAGTTGATGGCGATACTTGTTGAATCAAATACGATAAAGAAAAAAATTTGAAATAAATCTAAAAATGAGAACACAGGCAGGTAAATATTCAATAGCTAGTAGTAACCATTATTACCAAACTTAGCAAGATACAGTGCTTGGACTTATCCTATAGTATTGTTTCATTAATCTGTTTTAATCATTTTTTTAAACTTGGAAAAATGAATATATACTAACACCCTGATCTTCTGTCAAACAAAAACATGTGGCCTTGAAGCAGCCACATAAATATATCTTCTATGCAGTTGGCAGGTTATGGCTACCATAATTAAATTATGATCTTAATTATGATGTTTTTATTTGCATTTTCCTTATCTTTTATTTTTTTTCCTGTAAAGCACTTTGTAACTTTGATAGGGAAAAGGTGCACGTTGTTATATTCTTCTTCGTATTATTATTATTACATATCTGTAGAAAAGGCTAAGAGGCAAAGGGGCAAGGTTTTAACATTTTGCCAGCCTGGGAAAATAATAGTTGTAGTACTAAAACATTTATGGGCTACTTCACTTGACCTTACTGATTAAGACCCTGAGCCATCACATTATACAGTACGAAAACACCATCACAAGTTGTTATTATAATTTACACACAACAGACTTGTGTGATGCGTATTTGCACTTAAACTAAAACCTACATACTCATGCTGAACAGCCAAACATTGTTCAAACCCACAGATCTTTATTTTAAATTCTGGTGGAAATCCATCAGTTTCTAAAGGCAACAAACATGTCAGGCTGCACAAAATATCTACAATAATTTCCATTTGATGGACTGGTTCTGCCATAAATACACGCAGGTTTGAATATTTCACTCAGTGGAACAAGATGATGTAGAATATATGTGGTACTGTTTTGAGATTATTTTTCCAACCTTAAAATAAAGAGAAATCTGGATGTTGAGCAGTATTGAACAGTACTGTGTATATGGTTATATCACAACATTATATTACATACTGTATAATATTCATCTGTAGAACAAAAAAGCACCATTACCTGCCTGGCTGATGCTGCATGTCTTTAAGGTCTTTCAAAGCAGAAAGCAGAACCTCCTTGGATGACTGGAAGAGGGCCACGCAGAAAACTTTAGGAGCAAGATCTCACATAGATCTCACAATATTTATTCGCAGTAAAACTTACCTCAATGATATGCAGCACACAGGATGGATAAATTAACAGCAGGCCCGTCATACGGTCCCATATATACTGTTTGCTTAATTGGAAGTTGAGTGTTTCATAGTGAGCTGTATGGAAACAAACAACAAGAGAGTGTCAGTTTGTTGCAGACAGCTGAGGAACAGAGTAGCCTGACAACGTGAAAGCCCAGCTCTGCTGTCAACACATAGCACCAGCCTTACCTGGGGCTTTTATCGTGAGCTTACTATTCTAATTTTTGTCAAACGATTTCCTTAAGCAGCTGAATCTCTTCCGAAGCCACCCTGCAGACTCATTCACATACAGAGGCGTGAAAGCTATAAAAACACTCACACAGGGGAAACAAGACAGCCTTTCCACTGCTCTGATAGTGACTGCAGCACGTTTTTGTGATTTTAAGAGTTGGAAAATCAGTCAAATTCAACACATTGATGTTTCTCTGCATATTTTCACAGAAATCTATTGTGCAGTTAGCAAATAGTGAAGCTCTATGCATTCTATGCTATATTAATGTGATTTTCATCACCCTTCATTTCCCCTCAAGGAAAACTAGATTAAATTGGTATAAGGTGATTAGCTAATTGATTAGAATGAAGGGCTCTTGTCAGTGGAATAGCGATGCCTTATTATAAGCTCTAAGGTAACTGCTAGCTGACCTCCCAGTTCCGTCCTGCTAGCAACATGGTGGGGGAGCCGAGCAATCACTATCAGTCGCTGTAGCACGATCTTCTGTAGAGACAATCAAGAAAAGGTTTAGAAAGCTGCAGACTGACGACACAAAGTCACATATTATACCCATACAGGTAGGTAGACACAAAGGGAGGATCATTATCACATGCACATCTAAATTATAAGACTATAATTCAATGTATAATGAGCCGCTTCACATATTGCGACCAAAAAACAAGCCATTAGATGTACATTTGTCAAACACCTGTCAGCCAAAGAGCTTCATGGAGTCCTGATCTAAAGGTGCAGTAAACAATCACCATTTTGTTTAAGAAAACTTTAAATTCCCCTGCTCCTATCTGCAGTTTAATACAAACCAGATCTTCTTCCAGATCCTTCCTCTGTGCCATAAGCTGGTGAAATAAACTAGTCGCAGTTTCATCCTCTCTCTTCTCCTCTACTTTCATTTCCTCCATCTTACTCTCTCACTTGTTGCCTCCCTCTGACTTTCTCTATGTGTGCTGAGCAAGTGAAGTCTTAGCGAACTGCGTGCCCTCAGTGTTTATAAAAGCTTATATCCTAGAAACCTATTGTTCTCCAGATGCTATAAAATGAAGCCCGCTGCACTGTGATGCAGTTACAAATATACACAGGATAAACACTTGAGCCAATCCCAGGCCAGGACAGCCTTGTATTTCAGGTAATGAGGGCCAATAGGAGGAGGAAGTGTACATATGGGGATGGCAGAGGACACAACATTTAGACAATAAACTAAATTTCTATTTTTGGTTCAGTCTGAAAAAATAGTCTGACAAACTGAAAACTCAAAACACTAATTACTTGCATGTTCATTTAACATTTACTCCTTCAGATAAGGACATTTCTATGAAAAGAATAATCCTTTTAGAAAATAAGTGTCATTCAAATATGGAGTCACAGAGCGTCTCTGTGAACAGTGTTGTGCCAGACTTATCTTGGCATATTTTTACACCCCAAATACCCATGAGTTTGACTAACTAGAATACCAAAGCACTAAAATAGCAGTTGAAAAGCTAATTTTACCCATTTCAGTGAAATACTGCATAAATAAATCATGATGTATTATTATGGACTTTATTGATGCTGTTAAATGAATAGCTCCAACTTCACCAGCTGCAAAAAGTAATGTACACAGCAATATATCAATAATTATAATTAAGTAATAGAATATAACTTATTCTGAAACGGGTCATTGTGCATAATGAGATGAATGCAGGACTTTATACTTGCAACAGAGTATTTCTACACTGTGGTATTGCTACTTTGACCTAAGTGAAATATAAGACTACTTCTTGAACCACTTGTGATAAGGTTATTTAGGGACACTGCATTGTCAGATTTCATGAGAGAAGAATCTGATGTTATCAGTATGGCTACTTCGGTGATTGCTGCAAAACGTTGTGGCTGTTTTCCTCTTTGTTTGTGGGGCAGTCGGATAACGTCCAACGCAGGTAGGTTAGCCGTTACACGAGTAGTTAGCATAGTTAGCCAGCTGCACCATCTAAAGGCTCCGGCACAAACCTCTCTCATTTCCCCGTGAAACACATCAAACAGTGTCATCGTGTTGCTTCTCTCCTCCGCTGAGAGTCTGCGGCCCCGGGATTTCGCTGAAAGACCTTTGACCTTTTGTGCAGCAGCTATGGCTCGACGTAGCTAACTAGTGTTTGGGGGTCCCAGCGCTCCGTGGGTTACCATGGCAACGAGTCATGTCACGACGCGTCACTTCCCACGTAGGCCCAAGGTTAGCTCATATTTGTGACTTGAAGTCAGAATGTTGACTTACCATGAGCATTGTTTAATTACGTTTTAACATTTCTGTCCCCAACATCATCGAAGCCAAACGCTGCTGCGGTGGATGGCCAGCAGATGGTGCTGATTTAACACGAACTGCGCGTTATGCGCAGTTTGCGCGCAGCAGCGAAAACTGTGAACACAACAAAGGAAATCCACCCTAAAACTGATTGTTTAAACTCTACTTTTTACCATAATTATCAACACTTAAAGGTTTTGGACATTTGTCCCCCCTTTGCTGGAAACCAGATTGTAATAATTTAATATTTGTCACGTTTTCGAGTTTGTCTACAAATCAGCGTCTAATGTGGGCGTTTTGATTAGATATAGTCACATTTAAATGATTTGGGGTGCTGACAAATGTGTACATTCGGAAGGGTACTTTGTGCGTTCATGCTGTCCAAACGATCGGGTCTAGCAATAAAGGTGCGAAATGAAAACATTCAGACTTAGGGTGGACTGTCGTTGAACGCCCCGCTGAGAGGAGCCGCTCGGCCGCAGCAGCAGCAGCAGCAGCTCACACCAGCGGGGCGGGATGGACCGATGAACATCGCTGTGCGTTGCGATGCTCAGGTACTGAATACATTGTTGCTTCTGTTCGTGTGTCTTTGGTGGGAAAACCGATACAACTGAAACGCTAGAACCGGGGTGTCGCCGGGCTTTTTGGCTGATCGTCTGTTCACAGCTTGTTCACGCACCCAGTTTTGACAGCTGAGCTCAGCATCACCGTCTTTCTGCTCCCAGCGTGGTGTCTGTTTTATGTTGGCATTTGATACCGATAATTACATTCGATTGCATTAATTTAAACATCCTGTCTTGTTAGATGAAATGCTATTGTGATTGTTTCTAATACTAGTTTACCATATGATCAGTGTCGGCCTGTCAACAGGGTCATTTCTCCTCATCACTAAGGGTGAAATCAACATCAGTCTAAATAGTAAGATTTTACAGTGGAGTCTTCAGGAAAATGTTCATTTGCACATGTACTTAATCTACCTTTGAAGTAATAGAATATATTCCTTTTATTATCTCAATTTATAGGCCAACATCAAGCATATGCAGTTTATCTTCTTTAATTTTAAGAAGCATGCCAGATGCTGTCAAAATGGCTTTGCAAAATGGTGTTGCTTTTCCTTCTCCTGTAATAACACCCTTCCTGTCCAGTGAAATCCACGTATCTCAACATTTGGTGATTTTCCTGATAAGCTGAAGGATCAAGTGTCAGTGTTCCTGGATGGGTTGAGAAAATACTCCTCCTTCTTAAGATAAATTACTATTAACTATTAAAAAAAAAAAGTGTTAGCTGGAAAATGCATTGTCGCAGAGCTGGAAACGCGGCCGTTTGCATTTTCAGAGTGTGATACTTTTACTTAAAGGATCTGAATGCTTCTTGTCCCCTGTGGTCATTGTGAACTCGCTCTCGGCAAAAAGGCTGGAGCAAGAACCAGATTTCTGTGCCGCCCCAAAGGTGAATGCTACTCTCAATCTCGCCACGCACATGAAAGTGTTTGACTACATTTTTTTAGACTTTAGAAAAGCGTTGTTCCTCCTCTTCTACCACAAGTTATTGTCATTTGATATTTAGTTCAATGCCTCTAAAAAATAGGCTGGAGTTGTTGGACTTGCACCAAATGTGGGTCACCAAGTCGGAGCTGCTGGCAGGTTCACACATACACAAAGGCAATACGGTGATATTATCTGATTTTAAAACCGTTAAAGTATACACTGGCTATTTACTGACTGTATGTTGGGTTTACAGGTTAACCATCCCTCCCCTTAACTTTAGTTTCCCATTAAATCGACTGAGGACGCAAAATAGAATGCAAGTGAAAGCAGCCCTGTTTCAAAGACAGGACAAAAGAGCTTTGTCCTGAGCAAACATGTTTGGGTCAAATCCTTTTGGAAGATTGTGTTGCTGGATCTGAGCTCCTCTGTATCTGTAGCCTAAGTAAGTGCTTTCCTAAAACTTGCTGGTTTCTCATGTAGGCTTCGGTTGTGCTGAAGCAAGTGTGCTGCTTTTTTAACCAGCTGCAGATTTTTAGTGTTGTGTGACGTCCGCAGACTCTCATTTTAGGCCAGTCTTAAGATGTGTTTAAGGCCATTAATGAATTTGAAAATGCTGTTTTTGTCTATAGGAGCAGCTGTTTTTTTTAAACTCTGGAAAGCACATTTTAGAAATATTGATGCCCTGATGCTATGTTCTCTGTGACGGAGCGGTATTAATGATTAAGTCCCAGCTGTGGCTGTAAATCTGTTTCTTACTTGCTCTTTTTATGGACTAAGAGAGGTTTCAGGCACATAGAGGAAGAAATAATCCTGAAAACGGACAGTTTGCTCTGCTGTGACACACTCGGATGTTATTGGTTCAGAACTTGTCACAACAGATTCAATGGTCAGTGTAATAAACTTGCCCTTTTATCCATTTTTTTGTTACTCTTGTTTCCTTTTTTCCTTCCTCTCCAGATTTGTTTGCCATGGAAACGAATATGATACCAAAATTCTCCTCAAAAGACGAGGAAATTGACTTCTGGAAGGCTCTATCCCTCAAGTACAAGAAAGGGTATGTACCTGGCTCATATTTCTCCTCCAGTTGTTGTTTCAGCTCATTGGTAGCATTTACTTACTTCATTATAAGGCTGGCATCATTCTTTGTTTGTCTTATTGCCAACAACTCCCACTTAAAGGCCGAAAAAAATGTGTCCTACTAACGAGTATCGCGTGAATAGCAAACTGTACTGTATATTTGTGACCATTTAAAAAATATCTTCAGTAGGAACCAGTGGACTTGGGAAATCGTAAACTATTTAGAGACGAACTAACACGTTGCTGGTTTTGGTCTTTTCATTGGATTTGTTGACCATAAGAATAATTTAGAGCAAGGCCAGCCTTATAGTTTAACTGTAGGAAGAAATGGCCATTTATTCCTTCCTTTCTTTCTGGATAATTCTGACAAAAACCAAAAAATCAACCTCAGAGGCAACCAAAGAATGGCTTTTTCTACTGGTCATGCGCACACTTTCTCATGAGATGAAAGCAACGTACCACCAGGCAGAGGAGCCAAATACTGTAGCTATAAACAGAATTTATAGTCCAGCTGAAATCACAATTTGTCATCCCTATATGCAGTCAAAAGTAATAGTTTTTATATTATTCTTGACTGTCTAGATCACAAGATTTGACAGTAGCAGTACAGTTTCTTTGTGTCTGCGGGAACGATGGCAGGAATACATCACCTCAGGAATGCTTGATCTGCTATCTTGTCATTGGATTTCAGTCACCCATTCTTCCTCTTCCAGTTAAAAGCCGCTGTCGGCATATCCAGTGACACTCCACAGTTTTATGTGGAACAAGCGGGGAAAGCCTCTGCCTTTCTCCCAAAGCGACAGCTCATATTTCACATTAAACATAAAACACTCGGCCTCGTTGTCCTCATATCTTTGAATGTAATAATAGAGCTGATGGTTTTTTGCCACGATTACTCAACATTTTGAATGTTCTAAAGGCTCCTAAATTAGCTGCTCCCATGATTAAATCATATTTTTGAAATCTCAACACCCTGTGCTAAAGAAAATAAGGTCAGGCCAACACCCACTTATGTCATAGCCTGTATTCAATGAGCTTCCTTCAAAGTCAAGGCTACATCCATTCTGTTGGCGGCTGTGGCCCAGGAGGTAGATCGGGTTGTCCATTAATCCTAGACTTGTGCATTTACTTGTCACAAAATTGGCGAGAAAAAAATCGCCAAATTCTGTGTGAAATAAGCAAAAATAAGCATTTTCACATCATGACATGTTCTTCTGCCTGCTCAGGATTCCCCTCATATTTAGAATAAAGGGTTATAATAACCGTGAAGAGGAAGTGCCAGTCTGCAAATTAGCCGCAGTCAACCTTTAGTAGTAGAAGCGAGGCTGAGTAGTTCCACAATGGGCTGAACGTAAGCATTTACAAATGGATTTTCTGGCTCTGGGCCACCTCCAGCACTCTCCCTCACATGATGGTTGGTTTTTCCATTTGCCATTTTTAGACTCTGTATGTGTGTGTGTGTGTGTGTGTGTGTGTGTACTTCATGGTAAAGCCGTTCAGTGATTACATGTCTGAATGTAGTTTCAGAGATCTGACCACTCGAACTGAACGCACAGACAGACCATAAGATTTCAATCCTGTTAACTATGTGCATTTCTTGGTAAATCCCTTATTGACACATGCCAGCAAATTCCAGTTTATCTTGAAAGGCTGTGTTTGTTAGCTGTGTGGCTTCCGGGATGATGATGTCAGTTATTCTTTGTTGTTCTTGGATCTAGATTAAAACGTCTCAAATACCCAATGAACTGCTGTAAACTTTAATACATACATTCAGGTCCAAAGATGAGCTTCTGACCTCTCATCTATCACCACCAACGATTGAAAGTGTCCTCTTGTCCAATAACTCAAAAGGATGAGCCTGGTGGTATTCTATACTTTTGTCATTCTCAAAAAAAGGCTCCTGTTTCCTAAATCAGCTGGTCACTGTAGTTTTTAGCAAACTATGTTTATGACAGGATACCTCAAAGCCCTAATCACTTTAGACCAGCTGTACATATCATTCTCTAACATTAGCATGCTAATATTTAAAACATCAGCACTAACAAATGGTAAGTTCAGCTGAGGCTTACAGAGAGCACCGAGGCTGATCAGACTTATTAAACGGATCGGATCTTAGTGCAAAATAGTCAAAAGGTACAATAGAGCAGAAAATGTACTTGATGACGTTCCACCAGTAAGACTATGACTATTACAAATCCTCTAAACCAACCACTCTGCAGCATAGGTGACAGACATAGTGAATATCAGGCTTGAGTTTATGGAATGATATCTGGGTCAGTGCTCCAGTAGCCAGATAAGATCAAATAATTGTAAAAATAAGCTGTTTTCCAAGTGTAATAGTAATAGATTAATGTGAAGCAGACGCATTGTGTTGTTAGAGACACTGCAGATCTGTGGGATTTTATTCTTCACAAAAAAAGGTGTGGATACACCTCGAATCATCTGCATCTCTCCACCATTCAGCGCCGTGCATACATGCTCTCTCTAAGCTACATCCTATAATATTTATGACTTATACCATACTTGCAGACTACCGTGTGGATGCATAAAGTACACAGATGCAGTGTAAAACAGTATATCAAATACAGCAAAAGTATAATGCAGTGAAAACCATGTAAAATAATACATTTAGCATACAAGGTCAAACATTTGATTACTTTACCTACATCGACACATTTCCCTCCCAGAACGTATAATTCATATAGTATCAAAAACCTGGCTAATATAAATATTTCAAAGAGACATACCATCACAAAAAAAGGACACATGCAAACTGGACAAGATGGGTAAACCTTGAACACCAGAAGCTTGCCTGGAAGGATCTTTGGGAAATGTAATGAGACAGACTTAGCTTCATCATCAGAGCCATCTACGATGTTCTTCCCAGTCCTAAGAACTTGATCCAGTGGTTTGGTGAAGAACCATCATGTCCCATCACGGCACATATTCACCAGCTGCAAGACCAGCCTTACCAAGGATGCTACACCTGGAGGCACAACCAGGTCCTTCGACAACCGGTCAGTGCTGCTGGAGGAAAGTAGGAGAAACAACAATGCTCTCTCTCCCGGAACTGTCTCTCCTGGCTTCTCAAACACCATGGCCTCTGTGCCAGTAAGAAAGCTACCAAAGAGGTCCGCTACAGGAAAAGAACCTACTGGATACAGCCCAGGGATGGAAGATTAAGGTTGATCTAAACCAGAAGCTTGCCTTTCCACTTGAGATCATTACAACCAGACTCAGACCAGATCTGATCTTGTGGTCAGCCTCATAAAAGCTCCTGTTTATCATAGCAGTTGGTGAAGCGTACAAACGGAAAAGACTGAAGTACGCTGAGTTAGCAACTGAAGCAGAACAAAAGGGCTGGAGAACACAGTTGCATCCTGTGGAAGTCGACTATAGGGGATTTGTGGCCATGTCAACCACCAGGCTGCTGAAAAGGATGGGAGTCCAAGGACCCTTCAACATGCTATCAAATCACTGGCAGAGGCTGCCGAGTAAAGCAGCAACAGGCTCTGGCTGGAAAACAAAAAAGGAAAAATAACTGGGTGGCAAGATGACCATCAGCCAGCAGGAGGGGTAAAAGGTAAAAGCAGAGGGGGGGTGCGCCTGGGACGCCAGATGTCACCACTGAGCCCTCTGGAGGTGTCGTGGGTCTATCAACGAAACGCCAAGGACGTAGGGAGCCCTCCTGATGACCCCAGTGAAGAGGAATGACAGTCAATTACAAGACAGGACTGTAAAACCCAAGTCCTATGAGCTCGACCGTATCACAGTATCATGGCATTATAATTTTAAGCAAAGAACGAAGGGAATGCATTAAAGAAAGGAGAGAGCATTAGAAATGTGACTCGCCAGCTCCGAGCATACATGCTCACTGAAGTGGGGCTCAGTGGTGTTACATTAAAATGACGCCCCAGGGGAACAAAGGGGTATGCCATAGAAAACCCATGGGGTGGAAACCTATTTACAGGTGGGAACTAATTATGGAGAAGTTCACCACAATGGAAGAGTTTTCAGGGAAAATATCAAAATTAGCTTGGCTACAACTGCACCCACCAGGCTTGCATTCCAGCCTCCTTCTGTCTCTACGTGTCGTCTAATGCCTTCTCTCCTGTCTGCCTGCAGCTGCCAGGAGACTCGGGAGGAGCTGCTGGAGTTCCAGGAGGGGAGCAGGGAGCTGGAGGCTGAGCTGGAAGCCCAGCTGAGCCAGGCCGAGCATCGTATGAAGGACTTGCAGTCTGAGAACCAAAGACTTAAGAATGAGGTCGAAACGATCAAGGTAACAGCTGGAGTTTGGTAAGATACTTGAAATGACCTGTGTCTCTGCGTCAATAGACTTTTGGTCGTATCATCTCAGGCTGCCACCTTTAGTGAAGAAGTAGTGCTGATAACAACATTGCTGTAATAAGCGATAGTATATGTTGTCATAGCTTTTTGCTTACGTGTCCACGTGGGCTTTGATCTGACCTACTAAAGAAAATCTGCTATTATGAGAAATATCAGTTTTACATGGCCAAACAATATGTTAAACTTAACTGTCGGCTTTTTGTAAATGTACGTACAACTGTGTTTTTATTTATATATGTGTGAAATATGTCTTTATGTGGTAGTGGGATATTCATGCAGCCTAGTGGGAATATCCGATTTATGCTAACATAACCCTTGACTTCCTCTGCAAAATGCAGATTCTTCAGGAGCCCAGCATTATGTATATGTATCTAATCTTGACAATAGGTTAAGCTCTGCAGCAAGCAGGTACAGCATGTCTCCATTGTACACCCTTCAAATGAATATTTGATGGGTTTTTTTGTAGCCCATCTTATATCACCATTCGTCCTTGTGTGCAGTCTCTGGGGAGGAAAGTGAAGTCACGCTGTAACAGCTGCTGCTCCCCTGGAAGCACTCGCACTCAGTACTTGTTTATTTTTTCTTGTGGGACTGCAGCTTTGCCTCTCTGGTTATACGTAAGAGGTAACGGGAATATTGAGATCAAACCTATCGGGGCTTGTTGGAGGCCTAACTCAGATAGTTATAATGAGTACAGTCCCGGAGTTGGCATAGTCTGTGAGTCCACGTGCAATCTAAATGGTAATCTCACTTCAGAAAGGTGCTGAGGTACTTCTCTTCACTTCACCTCCAACACCTGCTCTGTCCTAAGATGGCTGTATACTTCTGCAGCATACATAAGATTCTCATACATAATGCATCAGGTTGTGTATCTCCTTCTTATTCTCGCTCCATAATTACCAAAATATGGGTGGTACATTTGTGTGTCCGTGTTTCCAGCCGGGTCAGTGAAGTCACCAGCAGAGATGCGATGTGTGAGCCAACATGTCTGTCAGGTTTTAGATTCCACACATAAAATGAACACTCAGCTTTGCTTGTAGGAGAAAACACAATTGTGGTAGTTTTTGGAGCACTGTTGCTGTTTTTGATTTTTGTAATACAATACCGTTGCCTTAATTAGGTAGTTTCACCCACGGATGACAGTGTTAGTACAAAAAAAACATTTCAGAAGACGCCACATTTTATTAAAACAGACACAAAAAGAGAACTTACGGTCGAGGCAGATGTCCGTCCGCCCACCCAGAGCCTGGTTCTGGTTCTGGTTCTGCTCGAGGTGTCTGCCTGTTAAAAGGGAGTTTTCCTTGCCACTGTCTCCTGGTGCTGCTCATGGTGGGAATTGTTGGGTCTCTGTACATAAAGAGTCGGTCTAAATGATCCGGCGCTATATAAGTAAAACTGAATTGAACTAATGCTGTTATGTTAATGCTGTTATTTTCAGGGAACTCAGCGTTTGTGAAAATACATCAAGCACAGCAACATTTCAGAAAACAGTGACATTTTACAAAAGAAATCACAGAAAACAGCTATTTCACACAACACAAACATTGCAGAAAACATTGGCGAAATAATGTTTTGAATGTTCTGTTTTTTAAAATGTCTTTCTGATTTGTTAACATCACCCAATGTTTGCACCTCCAGGCCACCACACAGAGAACATCACAAACTGTCCCCTGTGTGGCGGGCTGCAGTTGATTCAGACACCACAGTAACAGCAGATATAGGTCAGACATACAGACACGTCTGGCGGTACTTATTGAGCTGATTGCTTCAGAGCTGGTGGATATATAGGTCACACTTAACATCCGCTGCACAGTGGAGAGGAGGAAAATGTGCAGTGAAGAAATGGATGAAAACATGTAGGTGGCATGCGTCAGGTGCTGTTAAATCATGGCTCTCCTGCCCTACGTGTTCTAGATTAAATACATCCGCTCCATATGTGCTGCCTCTCTTCCATCCTGTCCTGTCTGCCCTTCTCTCCATCAGGACAAGCTGGAGCAGCAGTACTCTCAGAGCTACAAGCAGATCTCCATGCTGGAGGACGACCTCGGCCAAACGCGCAGCATCAAGGATCAGCTCCACAAATATGTCCGAGAGCTGGAACAGTCCAATGATGACTTGGAGAGGGCCAAAAGGTCTGTCTGGGCTCTTCGGCTCATTAAAAGATAATACAAAACGCTTAAACGCTTAGTCTGTATACTTTCTCCTTTGTCACTAAATAAATATTAATTTTTATAAGGATAATACAAGACAGACAATATTTGGACACTGTAACCCAATACAAGGTGATCTACTTTGTGATCCCTATTTAATCTATGTGAAAGTTTGGTGCAGATGCTATTCTAAGTTTTTTTTTTTTACAATTAGCAAATGACTCGGATTGAATTGTTTGCTGACTGGAGTTGAATCATTGCTGCCTTTGTAAGAAGCCTGACATATTGATCACGTATCCCTCATTCCCTTCTTATATTGAATAATCATTAATAAGTAGATAGGACATACAGAAGGCAGCCCCAGAGGATATTTTATTAAAGAAATGTCAATCTCAATGTTGCCTCCTTCATTTTCTGCTTCTCCTGGTGTAACTTGTGTCTCAGAGCTACCATCGTGTCCCTGGAGAACTTTGAGCAGCGTCTGAACCAGGCCATCGAGAGGAATGCCTTCCTGGAGAGCGAGCTGGATGAGAAGGAGTCACTTATGGTTTCTGTGCAACGATTAAAGGATGAAGCCAGAGGTGATTATTGACTGGATTTGACTTAATGAGCGGAGCTACTCGCTAACATACAGCCGCCGCAGCTTCCTTCCACTTTGATTGACTGTGAAGATTTAAAGTATCTGCTCTCCCACAAATTTGTATGAATCTCTTTGGTTTGTGTCCTTAGCTGATCTCTGGGAAGAACTACAAAATGTTCCTTTGATTTTATTTTTTAATTTTTTTAGACTTGCGGCAGGAGCTGGCCGTAAGAGAGAGGCAGTCAGATGTAACTAGGATGTCTGCTCCAAGTTCGCCCACACGGGACAAAATGAAGATGGACACTGCTGTGCAGGCCTCTCTCTCTCTCCCTGCTACCCCACTAAGCAAAGATCTGGACAACACCTTTGCCAACCCAACAGGTAGCTGCAGCCTCTCTTCTCTTCAGTGCATCTGTTTTTCCCATCATGTACAGACAAGGAAATCCAAGCCGTTCTTTCTATTAAAACTCTCTGCATTCTGTGTCTGTCACTGTACTAAATACTCAATGTATTGTATTTTGTAGTGTTTCTGTCTACCTGCCCTGTGTCTGCAGATAGAAAGTAGCTAGTAGCCAGATCTGGTCCAGAGCATTGCTTCTCTTCTATTAACTGTGTCCAAAATGATTCCCTATTTACTATAAAGTTCACTGTATTTACTATCCGCCATTTAATTTGAGTGTGAGTATGAGTGTAAATCTTATGCACCGTATAGTGTCCTCCAAATATTCCCTCAAAGAAACGAAAAAGGTACTGCCCAAGCACGAACGCTACTTTCAGCTGTGTGGAAACTACAGTCATTTGACGCAACACCTGTCAGCGATCACACAAAATAATGCTTCACACAGTAAATGTCCGAGCTTTCACGACTCACTGAACTGCTGATTGTTTATTAGATAGGGAAAAGTATGGCTGAATGTGGGAGTAGAAATTAGAATTTTAAAAATTAAAAATGTAAATCAACACTTCTTTTTCTTCTTTACTCTCTCCTATGCAGTGCTGTCAAACAGCTTTGGCAGCAACTCGCCGTTGACTCCCTCTGCCAGAATATCAGCCCTCAACATCGTCAGTGACTTGCTCCGGAAAGTAGGGGTGAGTCATTCCTTCTGAGTTCCAGGTTTCAGGTCTCTCTTTCCCTTCCACAACATCACAAGCTTTATGTAGAAAACCGCCGTCTGCCCACTGGAAAGCAGAGCATCCATCATCTTTTCCTTTTACATCTCTGCACAGGCTCTGGAGTCGAAGCTTGCCGCCTGCAGGAACTTTGCCAAGGACCAGAGAGCCAGGAAGGCGTACGCTCTCGACAACAGTAACGTGCTCAATGCAAACACAGCCAACTACTCGCAATCACTCCATACGTCATATTTTGACAAAGCGTGAGTGAAACCAAAACCCACTTGCTTTGCCTCTTAGTAATTAGTGAGGGATCATTGATGACAAGAATCCTGTCAGGGGATGCCTTAGCCCTTAAGAGGTTATGTGATATATATTGTGTCTGATGAGGTGGATGAGTAAGGAGGAGATATGGAGGAATATCTGAGACCTGTGTGCATTTCTTCCCAGCAGGACAGAGATGGTCACATTCCCTGCATTGATTCTGGGTAATCGCAGCTCCTCCGCCTGTAACCTGAGTGTGTTGGGGCGCATGCATGCTCCCGTGTAGAAATAACATAGATATAACCATGACTGTCGGCTACATGACGTCCTGGCCACTAACTATTCAAGGGTGGTGGTGGTGGTGGTGTAACGGTGCTGGAATTTCCGCGCTGCCTTTTAACTTTGAGCCGACCTTATAGATCTCCTTCCTCTATGAACTAGTGTGAGTTGTTATGTTTAGTTTTGGCCCTAGATGTGAGCATTAATTATAATTAAAGTATATCTCCACCCTCAGATTAAGCTAGAACCGTCTCTCCCAGCAAAGTAAAAAAACGTAACAAGTGAGGGAACAACAACTGTAGGAGGCGTGGCCTCGTGGCTGCGTAATGCGTAGGTCAGGGGACACGGGGGAGCCTGACACTGCTTTGTCTTTTTTTTATAGAAATATCATATACGTATATATACCGTAGGTCCCAACTGGTTGACTCTATGTCAGCATTGGGCTCGCAGGTTCAGGGCCATGTTCCTGCTCAACATCCAGTGCTCCTATTATTGTTATTGGTCTTATTATTAGTATTACTATTATTATATTTCTATTAGTATTGTTTTCATTAATATTAACATCATTACCATTACTAATACAATTGATATACTTTTTTGTTGTGTGTTTATGTATTACTGTATTCCATCTTAGGAATGAAGCTGGGATTTTTTGTCAGAAGCCCCAAAGAAAGAGAAACTTGATGAATGTCATCATTAAAGGAAGAATAAGATTTCTTTGTTCTGTCAACAATCCCATAAAAATACCAAAACCAACATGCTCACAATGACATGCTAGCATGCTGATGTTTAGTATGTTAGCATGCTAACATTTAATTTAGTCATAAACCAAAGTATTGGATTATTAAAATTTTGACTTTGACTCAAAACTACAAATGTTAACCTCATGGTGGCGCAAGAGGAAAAGTCAGAGGGCCACCAGAGTCAGTAGGAAGGATCCTCGGCGCACCACGAACGTCTGTGGAAATGTTTGTGTCAATCCATCAAGCAGATAGAGATATTTAATTGGATAAATAAATTACCTGCTGGTTGCGCTAAATAAAAAGTCAAGGAATCACAAACGTCTCTAGGATTCATCCTCTCCATGAATGTTTGCACAAAATGTCAAGGCACAATAGTCAAGATATTTAAGGTCAGCACCATAGTGGTGGACTGACCAACCAACATTGCCACCCTTAAAGCCACTAACACAGCTAAATTCCTTAAAACAGCTGGACACTGTAGTTTTTACCAAACATTACTAAAACAGGTCTAAATAGAGCATGTGTTGGGGACTACTTTCAGCAGAGGATTAATCCACATTTGGTGCTCTCGTGAGTATTTGGGGCAGCAGGACTGTGTGTGTGTGTGGGATTGAGTCCAAATAGACTACAGTGTGTATGTTCATGGGGATGAAGGAACATGTCAGTGCAACAGTGTGGCTCACTGATGTGTTTTAATAGTTTTTGGACTTCAATGGAGCTCTATGACAGAGAGGAAGTGTGGTGGTTGCCACGGTTTCTCTCCTGCTCTCTCCCTCGGGTGTGGGCGTGGCTGCAGCTTGACAGGCTCCTCGGGCTGATTGCCAGGCACAGCTGAGACTCGTTGGTCATCACCC
>JAVQJF010061126.1:0-19286 GCA_036023855.1 Gadopsis marmoratus
TCCTGCCTCTCGCCCAATGTTCCTGCCTCTCGCCCAATGTTAGCTGGGATAGGCTCCAGCCCCCCCCTGCGACCCTTCGGGATAAGCAGTATGGATAATGAATGAATGAATGAATGAATCTACAATGGGGTGTGCTGAAGGTTTTTTGGTGATGTGAGTTGACAGATGTCCTGCTGCTGACTGATAAGTATGTATCTCCACGCTGCAGTTGACACTGTTTGACTTTGGAGTTGCTGTGAAGTCAATTGATTCATTCATTGTACTTTCTCTCTCATTGCAACTGTAGTGAGTATAGTGTGTAAGTAAGTGTTTGTGTGTGTATGTGTGTGTGTGTGTGTGTGTGTGTGTGTGTGTGTCAAACAGAGAGGGAAAGAGACAGAAAAGGTGGATGGAGGGGAACGACTCGTATTTTAACCTGTAACTTGAGAAGCTGATAACAAGGAGAGAATGAAGAATGAGCTTGTGAGGAAGGAGTGTGTGTGTGTGTGTGTGTGTGTGTGTGAGAGAGAGAGAGTGAGACGCAGCATTCAAAGAGCTGTGCTTTTGTTTCCCCAGCTAATGTCCCATTCTCCCTGATCTCCCTGGGAAATTGAGTTCAATATTTTTCCTCCTTTCTCGTTCCTCATGTGTCTCCCCGTTTGGGAGGAGGGTGAAAATGGACTAAGAGGGAGGAGAAAACCCAGACAGAGAAAGACAGGGAAATAGCTTTAGCCCGTAGCCAGACTTTGTGTGCTTATTCAGCGCTGAGTGCTGCACTGCGCCGTTTCCAGTTGTGGGATGTTAAGATTTTGCCTTTAGCTGCACTTCTCTCCACTCACATAAAGACTCTTTAGACATTTATATGCTCATTTTCTTGGAGGAGGAGTGAGAGAGGGAGAGACTAGCCAGACCTATTAGCCTGGAGCGTGAAACACACACATCAACACTCTCTCTCTCTCTCTCCGACACACACACTTGTACACTCCTCCAGCTCTGCGCTGCACCACGGTAACAGTGAGTGGATTTAGGTTTAGCCATCTGGTCGGAGCGCACAGAAAACCTCTGTGCTGCACAGAGGGGGTAAAAGGGGAAAGGACGATGCGGCACTAAAACAGCCGGACAGAGAAAAACCAAAGAGTGAAATAGAGAACAACAGACGCACACTGACAGACAGAATGGCCACCGCAGTGTTTCAGGTAAGGAGTGTTGTTGTAAGAGGGGAAAAGAGCTGCTGCCTGCGCCTGGCTGTCCCAAGTGTTGGCTGTGCTCTGTTTCACAGCAGACCCTCCGCATTATGGATTTGTGTCATTTGGTATGGAGAAAGTGAAAGCAAAGTGCTCTTAGATATGTTTTCTCGGGCACGTATGAAATCTGGCATAGGTGCAGTTACAAGTATGGTTTATGTTTATAGGTTTTTCTGTATATGAGCAATCCTCTGTTTTTGACATGTATTTATACAGTAGATGCACAGTTTGTATGTGCATTTGTATTTGATTGCATTCTTTATGTGTCTGTATGTTTGCACAGCACAGTGCATTACGCTGATTCTAGTATGTCAGCTGTAGCTCTATGGATGACTGGAATGTGTGTAAATAAGCATGTAAGAGTGTAGAATTTATATGTGTGTATGTAATGCAAAGCTCAGCTTGTGTCTGTGTGTGGTTTCCTTGGCTTACCATGTTTTGTGGTTGGTGGCCCATGGTCATGGCTGGAATGACAGTGGTGGTGTGTGTCTCTTGTTTTCAGTTTTCTCTTCCTTTTTTTCTAGTCTTACAATTTGTAGCACCTTGGAGGGTACCTTAGAGTGTGCATGTGTGTCTGTTTTCACCATACTGTACTAAACCTTTCTGACCCAGCTAGGTCAAAGCGCAATTTGAAAAAGAAACTTCCAGCAAACATTTGCGCTATTAAGTCATCTATCTAAAATGTATTGTGTTTTTATGAGTGCGAGAAAGTGTGTGTCTGCAGCCATGAATCCAGCCGCAGTGTTTCACAATAGGATCTTGCAAAAGTTGCTACATAGAAAACATCGCTCCAGGCGTGAGAAAACCCCACAGCACTTTGGGAAATTTTGGCACGTAGAGTGAGTCTCAATTCCCTCCAATTTGCTTCAAATTGGGGAGAAAAAGAATGAGGCCATAGTGTGAAAACATGGAACATATTCTTAGACAGATTTGCAAGGTAGCACTGTTCACTTGACAACTGTGATTTTTCCTGTCAGCCCTGTCTAAGTGAGGGTTACATGCGCTAATGAGTGGAGCTGTTTGCAGCCCATTGGTTGTTGCCAGTATCGTTGCTGTGATGTTGTAGTTATGTAGTGGTCTTGCACCAGTCAAAGTTACATAAACCTGTTGAGTTAACGCTGCTATTGGCCCCTGTACACCTTTAGCTCCTTGTGCATGGTGTAGGTGGCCCGTCACTTCCAAGATCCCATCAAGTGCAGTGTGCAAAGCAGATCAAATTGTACATGGGAGCTTCATTATATGCCCAGAGTCCCAGATCCTACCAGTACTCCTGTACTAGAGTTGGTTTGTGGCAATTGGATTAAACACAGCTAGGCTATATTTAGGAATACTGGTAGGCACCAGTGTGAGCACAATATAAACAAAAACAAATGACATCTTTAAACTAGATTTTTAAATAGGGCCCCTCTACAAGACAGACCCAAAATGTTGCTAATCAGGAACACTCTTGGTTGTCACTTTGGCGAGGGGCCAAAGGGTGTTACATTGGTTGTGTTAGGGATTCAATTATGAATATATTGTAAATCAATGGAATGTTTGATTGTTTTAAACCTGTATTCATTCATTGATTAACTGACAAGCTGTCAACACAGGTATACAGTATAACAAACTTGTGAGGTTGATATGGGTAATATGGCTAACAGTTTCTTATTTACACCATTCACACTTATTCACACAATGTGTGACAATTCTACCAGTGACCTCTTTCACATTTCATTTAGTCATTTGATCCATTGTTAATATTAAAAACAGTAAAATATTAATTAGGACCCCTTTAAATGCTGTGCTGAGCTTTGTCCTAACTTGTATGATGTGTAACCCTCACATTCCTTGGAAAGCATTACTTGTCCAACATAAATGTAACACAGCCCTGTCCTGCCTGGACAGCGCCATTACCCATGACTCCTGGTTTTGTGGGAATGGCGTACATCCACTGGCAGGGTGCCCATGCCGGACTGGATTTCAGAGGAGACATTTTTCATCATTACCATCTGCCAGAGAAACAGTGCTCCAGTCAACCCCCCCGTCCCTCCTTTAGGCAACTCATGATAGATGTCTAACCACAGCCACACACAACATCACCATACAGCGGCAGTTTGGGAAGGTGTGTGTTGAATGACTATCTGTGTGTGTGTGTGTGTGTGGGGGGGTTGTGGGTGTGTGTGAGTTTCTGGCATTAGGGATAAGGCAGTGGTCCATGACCATATAAAACCACCAGCATGAATTCTCATGCTTCTCTGCTGATGTCATCCTTCCTTGGTGAATGTGTGTTTCAGTCCTCACAGACACAGCTTAACCTCTTGCATTACTATGACTTGTTTTTGCTCATTGCTACAGATTGCTTCACTCTGACTGTTCAGAAGACCTGTGTTTGATACACGCCTGTCGTAAAAGCTCCTGTTACAATCTGTTATAATCACCACATCAGCCACCAGAAGGACAGCTGGATGAGTGTCTAAACCAAACCTTTGTTTCCTTTACCCAGTTTATTTTAAACAGTTTTTTATTTGCTGTACCAATCTTTCCCCCTTTCCTGACTGTCTGTCAAATGGATGGATAGATGGATGGATGGATATATAGAAAACTTGGCATTGGCAGTTGATTCAAGGGCATGAAGGTACAATATAAACCAAGTGTAAGTAAGTGCAAGTATAAGGTTTGCATATACAACATAGGCCAAATCAATACATGGTAAACGTATTCCATCTAATGTAATACACATTATGTTTTTGTAATTTCTTTTAGCCTCACAAAATGCTCTGCAGAACTGTAATATGTGCACAGCAATGTATTTATACCCTTTGTCCTCTGGACTAAATGCTGGCACATTCTGAACTTGCAATACATTAGCAACATAAATAATCTATAGCTGTGCCAAAGCCTTACAGTTGGGCTTTTAGTATAATTAATAGCATCCAATGAGTGCACAGTAAAAGCTTCACATTTTTCAAGGGCCGTCATATGTTTCACCTATGGTAGTTACTTAGCAGGTCGTCTGGCACATGTGAGAAACTGCTGTCATAGGCCCAGAGGAAGGCGTTTAAAGAGTGTATGAAAGAACATATCCGGAGACTAATGTTGCAGTTAAAATGAACAGTGGACCCCTTTAGAATTTACTGCTTTGAGGTCGTAACAGCTCAGTACCGTTAAGACACGACACAGCCCACCAACTTTGACCAAATCATGCCCAAGCATTCGCTCAGATCTGATTTAATGTTTTCTGTTTAATTGTTTAGGTTTTATTTCGTGCCACAATTCAAACCGGTATTTTCACTCTGACCAAAATTGGGCATCAAATCAGGTTTGTACTTCATACTTATCGGGCAGAAAGGGTTTCCACTCAAGAAAAGCCCAACTCTAAATGAAAACACTTGACCACAATCCTTGTTTCTCCCCATTTGTCCTTCAGTGATAACTGGTGCCAGCACACTCAGACGAGAGCTTTCTTCAGACCCGCACAGTCTAATACCCCTTAAAGAGAGGAACTCCTCATCATACCGCTAAAAACAGGAACATTACAGTGCAACATTTAATGACAGCTAATCATTTAAATGACTCCATGCAATCAAGCTTAAAGCCTGGTATAATGGCCCTTTCTTGAGCAGCGTATAAGGGGGAATAAGGGGGAAAACGTTCCCAGTCTTTGACATGGCTTTTATAGTTTAACAAGCGGCTTTACATTTTTGATCACCAAATCACATTGTTCCCCATTTGCTACGACACACCAAGACGGCTGCCCTATCAGAAACTGCCAAACTACAGAAACCAATGGCTACACACGGTCTCCTTACCACATGTTATAGCTGCAGAGGACATCATATTGTTTTAGAGGTAGACGGCCTTGTTTGACCCTTGCAGGGCTCCATCTCACAAACACAGACCTCTTTTGGGTTCAAAGAAGCGTGATGTTAATTGAATGTGGCTTCTCCAATGAAACTCAGCTCATGTTTTGTTATGTTTAGGCCATGTGGACAGTTTTGAATTTACAGATCTTTCAGCATTTAATGCCCAGATGCATGGGCTAGGATGTAGGATGGTGGAGAGGTAGAGTTAGCTGCAGCCTTATTGTCGGATGGACATAACTCTGATTTGGAAGCTACCGAGTAGGAGCTCCCACACAACCTATTTTCCCGTGTATGGTATTACAACACTGACACTTTATCAGAATGGTAACCAACAGCATGGAAGGACAACAAGGTTGATGGTTAACATTTGCACAGAAACTTTCCAGTCTAGTTTCAATTTCAATGTTTAAACCCAACAATCAGACCAAAAGCAAAGACAGTATTAGTATCAGTATTTAAATTTGAAATAAACATTCTGCTGAGACCAAATGACAACCAATTCTTTTAGGTCTGCAGGATGTTGTAGGAGTCTCGATTTGTGAGCATTTAGGTTTTCTGGTATCATATAATATGGGACTATCTTCAATTCAATTCAAGATAGAGATAAGAGTAGAAGGAGACAGAAATGTTTTTTTTTAACCTGCACTTTTTCTAGCAACCCTGCACCACAAACTCAGTCTTTCACTGTGTTTGTTGGCATGAGAGAGGCAAGGGTTCATGATGCCACACCAATCAGTTTCTCTGTTACTCTGGATTCAGTTGTCGACTTTAATTATTTGAATCTGATGGGCTTTGACAATATGCCATCTCTTTGAACCTCTGTGGTCACATATTATATCACTGAATGCAGCTTCTTTTCAAGATTGACGACAGATTCAGAGAAGCAGCTCATGGCTGTGCTCTCAAGGCCTCAGCCTGCATTAGAAGATGTTGGAAAGCCACCAGGAAGGGATAGAGTGAGTGGGGGCTTTTTACTAAGGCTTTGACATAATAACCATAGAAACAATTTCTAAACTCTGGTACCAAACCTCTTTATCCCTGTCCCATCCTGTGTTTCAATCAAATGTGCAAGGTGGAAAAATATGATCAAATATCATTTGCACTGTTACGTGTTGCTACTAATAGATCCAGCCCACAGAGGAAGATGGACATGTCTTTTTACTGGACATTTTATGAATTATGATGGTTTGTTTTTTTTACTAGAAAAGTGGTAAAAATAGCTCTGCACAAGTACAAACTTTGTAGAATAAATCTTCATAATTGCTATGTTACTCAATAAAATGACAGCGTTGAGATTATGCAAAATATAGTGATGGGCAAAGCCTGAAATTAGTTAGCTTTGACTTACATTCAGTAAAATCAATTAACAACATCACTGGAATTGGAGTTTCTTTCCATAAGACTGAAGTATGTGTCCTGTATGTGTGTTCCAACAGTCGACTGGGTGGGGTGGAGAGGTTGTTTTTTTTTTCTTATCAAGCCTTCGTTTCTCTCTGAGGAATGTTTATAGAAAGCAGACCTGTTTTCTTGGTTTTGCCAGAAAGCCCTCATATTGTTGTTTGCTTTTCATGGCTGACTGATGGGGAAGTGGGGTTTGGTCTCGAACAGAATGACCGGAAACATCGGTGCCAGGTTCCCAAATCTCTCCAAACAGCTGAGGCTTGAGATCCAGTGTGCTAAAAGATTTGTCAGGCTCTAAACAGCAGTTCTTGCTTTGTGTTTTTCTTACTTTAAAATATACAATGCAGTATCTATTTTCTTGCACTTCATTTTCACTAGCTTTCTATGTTTTGGATGGTAGTCAGGATGTACATAACATGTTTACTATTTCTAGAAATTACTGTTCTATATGGATATGTCTACATCAAAAGAAGACCGTGAAAATGTATTTTAACTGGTGTTAAAATACATCTTACTGCTTGAACTTAAAATGTAACAACCCTGATAGTCTGCTCTGCTTGTTTATCACCTGCTAATGGCCGTGTTTATTTTTCCTTCCTAGACATATTATTAATATTTATTATAGTAATGTTTGTGCTGTAAACATTGTGCAGCGGTGATTAATGCTTGCAGGAGTCTGGTTATGGAAATTGTTGGATGTTTTAGTAATTTTTCAGTCCATTTAAAAATACATACTGAATGTCAATAACGTTGAGTGATTGTGTACAAAATAATATGGAGACAAAGAAAGAACCTGGCAATGAATTCCTACATAATCTCTATTCTTACATTTCTCACAATCAGCCGTTGGTGCATGCGTGAGGAAAACAATTCCGTGAAAAAGAAAAATGAAGAAGGGTGGAGTTGAAAGAGAGGTATATGAAGGAGGCAGAGGAGACGACGATGACGAGAAAGACAGGGAGAGACTTTGGCGAGATTAAATGTGAAACCCAAACCCAACCATCCATCCGTCAGAAGATACAGCACAGTGCGTAGGTGTGAGGGTGAGTTAGGGTTCCTACCTCAAGATCCTTGCATGTTAGCATAAATGTCCTTCCCTCCCAGGGGCTTTCTGCCTGGCTTATAAGTTAGCAGCCCATCCTGTCGTGGTGTGCTAGATGCCGGCATGGCTGACTCTTAGCGCAGGCTCGCCTCAGCTTGTCCAGTTCCCTTCCTGACAGCAACCACAACAACAACAAACAGAAATGGTAGTGGAGTATCACAGACTACACCTAATGTACAATTGAAAGTGCTTGATTTTGGAAACAATAGTTGACAAAATGTCACCACAGTGGTCCATTTAGGAGCTCTTCTGGAGCTGTCAATCATATCACACGATCCTCTACATTGTCGTTGCAGATGTAAAGCGCTCAGAAATACGGTGATTGTGACCCTTACATACAATTCCATGAAAACTTCATCTGCAGATGATTATGCAATGTGAAATTACTTTTTTCAGGTACATCCCATTTCTTTTGTCTGTCTGGAGCACAGTACAGTGATATAAGAGTATGATTAAGGCTGTGGCAAATCCTGCACTCCACCATGTTAAATATTAGTGTGCGCACTTACCACAATAACTCTTAATAACTACAATATCATATTATGTGGTTATTTTTCTGTGTATTTAAGGGTGCAATGGAAGGCATACATCAAAATATTCAGTCATTTATGGGACTAGTAGTTTAAGGGAAGAATCAAATTTAAATTTTTCCCCCACTCAAAAATATGTTTTGCTTGTGATGTTTGACCTTTTGCTGTACAGAACGATGTATGTATGTACCCTTTTCCCATTCATCTGCCGGAGGGGACACATTTCTCTGTGCTCACCTTAAATCTCAGTTGAACATGTGCACGTACATGATGATCTGTGATGTGGAAATTTGAAACCTCAACGGCCATCTTTTGAAATGAACACTATTTGCACATTTGTAAGTTCTGGATTTTTCACTGAGGGAGCAGAAGTAGATGCAATTTTGACAATTTCTTTTGAGGTAATTCAACTTTTTATGTGGAAAAAACTATCAGACACATTGTTATTCCAACCTTTCTATGTTGTGCATCTTAAAACATATCTGGAGGTGATCTTTAACTATCTAGTCTCTCCTGTCTGACTTTCATCTGCAGCCATGTCTTTGCACTGGTTCCTAACATCTCCCGCACGTGAGCAGATGTCCAATGACATGTGAAAAAATGTTTTCATCTTAACAGTGTCACGGAGATACAAAGGGAGATGCTGAAAGACTGTTTTTCACTTTTGACAGAGGCTGAAGTTTTCACCCACTTATTGTCTTTTGAGCTAAGCTAAGCAAAACACCTCCAAGACATCTCCTCTGCAGCACAGAGGAGATGAAATGGATATTGATCTTCTCATCTGTCTCTGGGTAGGACGCCAAACAAGCATTTTGCCTGAAATGTCAAAGAGTTGCTTGAGTGCAGAATGACGCGAAATGGGACTGGCAGTGAAAGAAAAACAGAAATTGGGTTGCTTCCCATCAAAAGTAGCACAGAAGATGGCAGACTTGTGTGGTTGGACAGACAGCCTGCTCTCTGAGCAAGGACTTTAACTATGAATGCCAAAGGGCGTGCACCCCCTCCTCCCCCTAACCCCAAGCCTGATTCCTCACTGCTGCCTTCTTCTCTCGCCCACGCCCTCCCCCTTTCCTCTTCATCCTCCACCACTTGGCCTGGTGCCTGACAATGAGAGCCATGCTAAATGTGTAAATTAGCGTGCTGGTAAATACCGGCTCTTAGCTGAAAGGGCCTGGGAAGGGAACGTGACCCCCGCTGTAACTTTGGAACAAAAGAAACAAGCCGTAGCTTCTCCCCTCTCCATGGCGTCAGTCCCGTCCGTCAAAGACGGGGCGAGAATGAACAGACGCTCTGCTCAGCAGAAGGCCACTTTGAGTCCCAGCCGTGGAGAAGAAACATGGCAGGGACATACAGAGGCTGTTAGAACCCACTGGGGCTCAAGTTATTCATACACAAGCAGAATAACATCAAGTGTGTGTTCTTTATCATCTGTTTTGTTATCTTCGTATTTATTTGATCAGTCACAGTTTCATTTCTGTTTGGTTATTTGCTACTCCAGTGACGTCGATCTTAATCTTTATAAAGTATACACACTCACACATACTTGTTCCATGACGCTTTCATTTACAGTACACACATACAGGTGCACGCAAGGTTGTACATACACACATTGTAGGCCTGCAAGTAACGTATTAAGTAATTATTTCATTTTCAAATAATCTGTTGATCAATTTGTCAGTTAATCAGTTAATAATTTAGACTATAAAAGTCAGAAATATGTTGTCCAAGGTGACTTCTTGATGGAACCAGAGAATGTTTGTTTTTAATATTTTGTTGATTAATATTTTGTTTGTCGACTAATTGATTAAGTGACTAATCATTTACACTCATAGTACTTATAATATACATATACACAAAGACGTAAACAAAAAAGAAACAGGCACAAACACTTACAACACAAATGTTTCTTAGGCTCTGAAACATAAATCAGCGGCACAGAGAACAGTGTTTGGAGACTACATGTCCTGCAGTCCAATCTGCTCAATAAATCTGACATTTTCCACAACTTTCCCTGGAGGAGAAACAGAGGCCATAACTTTCACAGAGACCAAGACGGACAGAAGAAAATAAAAATATAGATGTAGAGAGGTAGAAAGAGAGGTTATAGAAATCAAAATGAGCATGGCCATAGAGATTGTAGTAAATAATTATTCAGTATACATACAGTAGATGCATCAAAATTGTTAAAAATCTGTGGTTATAGAGCGAGAAGCAGATAAAGGCAAAGTGATAGGGCATGGGCACTTGGACCAGAGCTCTCTCATCATTCCTTTGTGCTTTGATAATATCCCAATAAGTCCATACGGACTCTGGCACACTCCACCATCACGGCGGCAGAAAAGCCTTCTGTTACTGGTTACGGCTCACAAATTGAATTTGCACACTGAATAGTTCTGCTGGGATGTGCCAGATGCAAGGAGCTGGATAAACATAAAAGCACTCAGGGAAACTGTGTGTTTATATGCCAGCGCAGAGGGCCGAGGAACGGTTTTTTAGCTGCATTGCATGGCCCTGCGCTTCTTTTCCACGGTGGAAACAAGCTAACCTGCGTGGCAGTCATTTCACTGCTTGGAGTAAAGCTGGAATGTGCTTTTCTCTGCCACAATTTATTACTCTGTTGTTTGATAGTTTGAGATTTATAGACATAAGCATAGCAGAGATTTTACTGCAGGTGGTTTAACAAAATAATGAATCAGTTCAACATTTTATTTAAGGATCTCCACACTGGTCCGGGTCATTTGGGAGGGTCATTAACATAATCCGACATGTGAGATAGACATCAGTTACATAACATGACCGTGTCTGGAGTGTGTCAGTAGCTAGCAGGAAGCTGACTGCATGTGAACGCTGTCCTACAATCCAGAGACGGCTGACATGGACTTTTGTCTGCAGGAAATGGGCCCCTGCTTAATGCTGTTAACACAAGCATGTACGGAATGCAACAACCCAATTATGCTTTATTATATTACACTCATTTGAATACTCCCAATAGCATCAACACACACTCTCGCCAGGCCTCCTCCCCACGCACAGCAGAGCACGGACAAAGGCTTTGTCTAGGTTTTCATCTAAATTCAAACATGACTCACAAGCCGTTGGTTGCATTGCGTCCATTACATTTAGTGGACTATTTCCGTGCCTGATTCGGATGTAAAAATATACTTCTTACTACTACATACTTCTGATCTTGTCTTGCGATAGCTTGACAGTACGTTTACATATGGCATGTGAGTCAAGATACATTTAAAAATGACCTGAACATATTATTTTAATTGACTTATTCTTGGAAGATGCAAATAAACAAGACTAAGAAGCTACAGCCATGCTAGCTCTGTAAGGCTTGATATAGTTACAGTGTTGCTTTGAGCTAAATGCTAATATCAGCATGCTAACATGTTCACAGGGACAATGTTAACATGCTGATGTTTAACAGGTAAAATGTTTACTGTGTTCACCAAGTTAGTGTGGTAGTATGGTAATATTTGCTAATTTCACCTAAACTTAGTTTTGCAAGTGTTTAGTCATAAACCAAAATGTTGGGACAAATGGAAATGAATGTTAAAGAATCACCAAAGTTATTACATTTCATCCTGAGGGCGACATGATTGTTTGTATCAATTTTCATGGTAATCCATCTCATAGTTGTCGAGATATTTCACCACAAATGTCGACCTTATGCTGGAATTAGAGGAACAATCAAGGGATCACCAGAGTCCATAGGACTCACCGTGGGCGCCATGTATATCCCTACCAACTTTCATGGCAATGTACCTGATAATTATGGAGATATTTCAGTCTGGACCAAAGTGTTGGATCGACCGGCAAACATTTCTATCTGTACAGCCATGCTGCTAGCAATTTTCTTCCCAGAATACCTTGTGCCTCCTGCATGTGCTTCATGCACTTATTTCTGCAATGTTTCTTTACACTTTCCAGAGAAAGTTGATTGTCCATGTACACAATGTTCTTTTAGCTACCTGCTTCACAGCTGTTGACCACTGAGCGTCTCCATTAGAAATACAGAAGGTTAAATGCTTTGCCTGGATCAACTGCACGTTCATGGTGTGTCTGTAAGAGAAAGACTCATTGGGCTGTTCACATGTCAGTTTGGACCCTTTTAATAAATATGTTGTTGTTGTTGGGTAAGTTTAGAATTTGAGCAGCAATAGAAGTCAATCAATCACTGTCTGTGCACACCCACACAGTCCTGAGCAGAGGTCTGAAATAAGTGAAAACACCTGTGTGGGTGGCTCTAGAATGTGGGCGTAGTTTTGTGTCTATAAACACAAATACTACCAACACTGCTCAAGAAAATTAAAGGAACACTTTTTAGTATAGCATCAAGTCAATTAAACTTCTGGGCTATTGATCTGGTCAGTTAAGTAGCAGAGGGGGTTGTTAATCAGTTTCAGCTGCTTTGGTGTTGATGAAATTAACAACAGGTGCACTAGAGGGGAACAATGAGACGACCCCCAAAACAGGAATGGTTTTACATTTTTTTCCCCACCTCATCTTTTCTCACTGTTTTGACTAGTTTTGCATTTGGCTAGTGTCAGTGTCACTACTGGTAGCATGAGGCGATACCTGGACCCTACAGAGGTTGCACAGGCAGTCCAACTCCTCCAGGATGGCACATCAATACGTGCCATTGCCAGAAGGTTTGCTGTGTCTCCCAGCACCGTCTCAAGAGCATGGAAGAGATTCCAGGAGACAGGCAGTTACTCTAGGAGAGCTGGACAGGGCCATAGAAGGTCCTTAACCCAGCAGCAGGACCGGTATCTGCTCTTTTGTGCAAGGAGGAACAGGATGAGCACTGCCAGAGCCCTACAAAATGACCTCCAGCAGGCTACTGGTGTGAATGTCTCTGACCAAACAATCAGAATCAGACTTCATGAGGGTGGCCTGAGGGCCCAACATCTTCTGGTGGGCCTTGTGCTCACTGCCCGGCACCGTGGAGTTCGACTGGCATTTGCCATAGAACACCAGAATTGGCAGGTCCGCCACTGGCACCCTGTGCTTTTCACAGATGAGAGCAGGTTCACCCTGAGCACATGTGACAGACGTGAAAGGGTCTGGAGAAGCCGTGGAGAACATTATGCTGCCTGTAACATCGTTCAGCATGACCGCTTTGGTGGTGGGTCAGTGATGGTCTGGGGAGGCATATCCATGGAGAACGGCACAGACCTCTCTACAGGCTAGACAACGGCACCCTGACTGCCATTAGGTATCGGAATGAAATCCTTGGACCCACTGTCGGACCCTACGCTGGTGCAGTGGGTCCTGGGTTCCTGGTGCACGACAATGCTCGGCCTCATGTGGTGAGAGTATGCAGGCAGTTCCTGGAGGATGAAGGAATTAACTGCCTCATCATTTTTAGTATGATTTTTTTTCCCATTGAGATCTGATGTGTTTTCACAGTATTCCTTTAATGAGCAGTCTATTTTACAGAAGGAGTAGTTACAATACTGCAACAGTGTTGAGCAAAATGTTTAAAATGTTCAAATATTATTGATGAAATTTATTTTATGAGAGATGAATTGGGCTAAATTGATTCATCGAACTGTACTGTGGACTTAAATTTGCCGTTGCCAAAGACATAATCATAAATTGTACCTCATGTTAAACCCAATGAGAGTCAAGTTTATCTTTTATTTGGTTATTTAACAACCTCCTTAGCTGAAAACCCCAATAAAATAAAAATGTAAGGATATATTACACAAACGTATGGTCCTGAATTGTGTGTAACATCATTCTTATGTAGAAGCTGCACAGATGAGAGCTGGTATTCTTCTCTTCTGGCTGTTGAGGAAGAAGAAGTGTTCATTTTCCTGATTCAGCTTTCCAGTGCTCACTGATTCTTTACTGGTGCCGTCATCACCCACTAGTGCAAAGTTGCTCTCTGACCATATTAGATTTCCCATCATGCCCTTTTTCTAAGCATGTGCACTGCATACAGAGTAATAAAGAGACACAACCTCCTGGTCATAACAACTCTCACTCATTACACTAATCTCTGGGTTGGCAGTTCTTGTAGGGACTTGGCTTGGGACCCGCAGGGTTCATGACTAACACAGATCATGGTACGAAGCATGGACTGGTAGCTGGAGAGGTGCCACTTCACTTCCTGGGCACTGCTGAGATGCCTTTGAGCAAGGTTCGGGGCACCTGATTATGTGGCAGCCCCATCACTCTAACATCTCTCCCTAACAGCAAGTGCAGGAGGATTAAATAATTAATTAAGTAATTCTTCTTCCAGCACCTTGCATGGAAGCTCCGTCTCCACTGGTGTGTAAATGAGTGAATGAGTTTGTAATGTGCTTTGTTCATTAAGGTATAGTATAACGCAGTAGTAAGGCATCATTCTGGAGGGGAGGTACAAATGATGTATTTTGTTGTTTAATTTGGACGACTTGAGCTGTTAATAAAAGAAGAACTGCAATTAATAACCCCAATTAACACTGGAAGTTCATATCACTACTACCATATATGCAAAACAGGAAATACTTTACAACAAGGTCATGTTTTCAAAGACCACTTGGTAAGTACCTTCAGTATTTGCATAATTTAAGTGTTTTCTTTTGATGTTCATCAAACTCATTTGATACTCACTGAAGCAGACACAAGGCCTCTGCTTTAGGCAGCATGGTGTTATTTTCTGTCTATTGTAGGCCTTGAATGGAAACAGTGTTAATTAAAACCAAACAATGCCACCAGCGGCAGCAGCAGCAGCAGTTGGCTGCTAAGTGTCTGGATCTGCTAAACAAACTGTGAGGCCCTGAGCTGCATCAAGAGGATCAGCTGAGGTTCAATTTGACATTTATCTCTCCAGGCCGTACTGCTGATGGCAGCACAATGTTGCTTTAGGAAGCAGCTGTTTACTGTCAGAGATCTAGGTCAGGACAGTGAGAGCTGGATACACAGCCGGCCAACAGTTTACACACACACACACACACACACACACACACACACACACACACACACTGCAGGGGCTCCAGTACATTTACAGTACATACTTTAAGGGCCTCTTAATGATCCTAGAGCTGTATACAGGCCCTGATCCATGCCTGGGATGATTCAATACTTTATTGCTCTTTGGTTGAAATTAGTATGGGACAAGAAACCCCAGGGTAGAACATGAGACATAAAACAAATAGTAAAACATAAAATAAGCATAATCAAACAATAATATTTATAACAATAATAATAGTATGCATTAAAAGGGTAATAGAAAATAAAAACAATAATTAAAACCATAAAACAACCATGATGTGTACCATTGTGTTCTTACTATTACAGTGTCTTATGTTGGAGAATAATTTAACATCATCACAGGTTGTCACATCACAGGATTGTTGAGAAAACTGATTGTGAATCTGACAGGGTTGTCTGCAGCACGGGGGCCCCACAAGAAACAGTTCTGTGTCCCTTCCTCTTCACCATCTACACTGCAGACTTCACACACAACTGAACCAACTGCCATCTACAGAAGTTCTCAGATGACTCTGATTTCCGCAGGTCATCCACACACTGGAACTGGTCATTCCACACTCTCCTCCTGCACCGGTGAACATCCAGGGAATGGACATCGAGAGGGTGAAATCTTACAAGTACCTGGTGTTACGACTCCTCCTGTCACATTCTGTTAGCCGGTTTGTGACACTCTGTGTTCTCCTTGATCCTCCTGAGTTCTTTCCTCAGCTGGTTTGTTGTGAGGGACAGTTTGGTGCAGGGGGGCTGGGTGCAGTACTGTGGAAGGAGCGGTGGGGCGCTGGACAGAAAGTGTAATGGATGTGCAGGGTGGCTGTGGGCTGAGGTTTGCGGTAGGGAGGTGAACTTGGTGCTGATTTTCATCTCTACCTTTTGATGAATTTTACATACATTTTATGACTGTACGGTGAAATCACCATTCAGGCCATCACATGGACGTAGTGGTGGTTGGCATTACAGCTCTTTGGTGGAGGGCAGGTTAAAGCAAGTTTTAGGGTTAGCAATGAAACTAGCTTATACTGATATAACGTGCAAGCCGGCCTACAGAGAAATTATAAAACAGAACAGTAACGTTAGCGAGTAAGCAAGCTAAGGGAGTCATGATGAATTAGCTCATGTTATCAACTGTATTTTGCTATGTTGGCTAGCTAGCCGTTCGTCCGTGTTACATGGCTGTATTACACAGTCTTATACATCGATATACATGTATAAAGTTACACCCAGTACCTTTAAATAGGCTGAACTCCTTCAACTTTCAAACAATAAAAGAGGTTTTTTCCATATCACTCTGCCCATTACATTTTGATATTTCTTGTAAACAAGTGGAAAGGTTGGCCTGATGATGGCGCTAGAGGAAAGGTCAAGGGGTCATAGGGATTGAGTTTTTGAGCATAATGAATATAATCAACTAATTAAGTGGAAATCTGGTTAATTCCATATGACAGAGTGACTGACTTCCACGTATCAAAAATGTATTTTTACTTCATTTAGTAATACATTAAACTCAATATATTGCCGAGTGTCCCTTGGAGAACTTTGTATGCTGACAGACTGCTGTGAGTTCACCTCAGAGTCCACAAAGATGAGAGATGTGGAAGATGAAGATCTGCAGCTAGAGCTTTCCTCTTGACACACAGGTAAGAGGCGGATCTGCCACAGTCAGATCCCAAAGGCAGTTTTATCACACTGTTATATAACACACACACACACTGGGGTGGGGTGGGTTACCATGTATCATGAAGGAAACTCAAGCAGGGGGGGCTGATAAATCTGATCTGACCAGTGCTGACAATGGCAGTGGGGCTGCGTCCTCACATCAGCCCTGCATCAATGTATGTGTCTGTGTGTGTGTGTGAGAGAGTGTGTGTGTGTGTGTGTGTGTGTACAGATTTATCTTTTATCCTCTTACATATGTGTTATCTACTCATGCTGGCGAGGTTACTGTGTGTTAGGATGGTGCTGAAATAAGGTGAGTTGTAATGTATGAACAACCAGTGGATCTACACGAAGATGGCTGACATGTTTTGATCAAATCACTTGTTTTATGGTTGTTCAGTCGTCTGTCTATAGAAACAGAAATGTATCAGAGCAGCTGGAAATTCCACAAATCAATACTCCTACAAATACAACACTCATAATCACTGTACAATGAAAACCATGTATCTCCAGTTTTGGTGACTTTGAATAACTGTTCTTTACAGGTTGAGTTTCCTACTTCTTAAGCTACATAAATAATATTGAAGAACTCAAAACAGTTTAGATTATATACTGCTCAAAAAAATTAAAGGAACACATTGAAAACACATCAGATCTCAATGGGAAGAAAAATCATGCTGATATCTATACTGGTATGAACTGGGTAATGTGCTTAAAAAGTGTTACTTTAATTTTTTTGAGAAGTGTATATAAAATGTATCATCACAAGGCCAAAAACAGGGCTCAAAAGCTGACATGGAGATGCATGGATTTCATATGATGGTGGTTCAAAATGATTAAGAAACAACTGATCAATCATGAAATATGGATTTTTTTAACAGATTAATAGATAAAACAAGAATCAATTGTTTAGAAAAATTAAAATATATATAAGATAAAATAAGTTATAACATTATAAAATCTCTAATGTACTGACAAATTACACATTTGTCTTACCTTAAAAACCCCAAAGTAATAATTCCATAAGTAATATAGAATAAAAAAGCAAGTGTTTTACTTTAACTAACAAAATCAATTAATTGGGTTATCAAGATTGTCTCTCTCTATGGAAAATATAAAATAAAAGATATTAGTGGACAGATCAGACGCGGTCCAAGGATCAATATAGCAGATTTTGGTGTCTGAAATCTGTACCATTAAATCAATTTAGTTGAATTTCTTAAGTTCAAGGGGCTTTGTTGACATGAAAGTTTCAAAAACAATGTTCACAATGCATCAAATAAAATGTATTTAATATATTAGTGCATTAAATGTCACTAATATGCTGTTTACTGTACAGTGTATTGGTAGTAAAAATCTGCAGAAAATCAAATCTTAAGAGGCTCCAGCTTTATCAGACGTAGAACAGTTGATGGAGGTTTGTGTGTTTTAAAAAAACTAACATGAAGCATTAATGTCGTTATGTAACACGGCTCCTCTAATTATTCTTTGAACTTAATATAAGACTGCTTCCCCGCTAAGCTGTTTGTCTTGACAAAATCTATGGCCTGCTCGTGTAAGCAAGTCCTCACCTAAAACGTGATGGTGTCACTGTGTACCGAAGATTATTATTATTACATAAACCGTCATAATGCTGCAATTGGCCAGGGCTTGTGGGCTGCAGCCGGTCATGGCAGATCTGATCTGCAGCTCAACACTGTCACACTCCTGCAGCAGGGGTCACCTTTATCTGACACTGGCCTTATTAATGAATTATCTACTGTATAATCAGAGTGTACGCATGTGTGTGTTTCACTTTTTATGTCTTTTAATCTTGTCTGTTTAAGAAAAGAGAAATTTTTTTCTTCTTAAGTAAGCAAGCAAGATAATACCACAAAACCTGTCAACAGATATGAAAGATTGTGAAAAGTTAAACCAAAGAACAAGTGAATTGGTTTTGTTAAGATCCAGGAATATTATTATGGATTTATTAATTCAATTCAGTTTTATTTATATAGTGCCATATCTTAGCAAAGTTATCTCATAGCACTTGTTCATACAGAGCAGGTCTAAACTGACTCTATCTCTTATTGTATTAAGATAAGATGAGATAAAATAAGCCTTTATTGATCTCCAGGGTAGAAATCCAGGTGTTGCAGCAGTACAAGGACTGAAAATAAGTACAGATAAATAAATAATTAGAGGTATATAAAGTAAAATATAATAAGAATAGATTTAGTGGAAACCATAAAGGCAACTAATATTGCAGTATTGTATCAATCAAAGTGATTTAGTGGTGTGGTTAGTAGCAACAAAATCAGCAAAGAATAGTGCATGTAAGAGTAATATGATACAGTCTACTATAATAGCAAACACAAGAATAATATACACTGCTCAAAAAAATTAAAGGAACAGTTTTTAAGCAGAGTATAGCATCCCAAAAGAGGAATGGTTTTACAGGTGGAGGCCACTGACATTTTGTCCCTTCCTCATGTTTTCTGACTGTTTTCACTAGTTTTGCATTTGGCTAGGGTCAGTGTCACTACTGGTAGCATGAGACGAT
>JAVQJF010061160.1:0-32749 GCA_036023855.1 Gadopsis marmoratus
CCTTTTAGTCTTTTTTTTTAAATGTGTCAAGGAATTATGCATTTGAAATAAGTGGCACACTGTACACCTAGTGGTATGCCTGTCAGATGTGACATACTACAGATGTTGTTATAACCACAGGTGACAGAGCGAACCTCAAAGAATCAATATTTACACTAAAACCTATGAAATTTACCTGTGAACATGCAAAGACAGACAGCAAAGCTTAAGCTTATTGAACATATGAACATTACAGTCATGACGAATGATTAACTATTTTGAGATGTTTTTTTAATTCCCAAATTGTGCATTCAATAGTGAAAATCTAGAAACTGCATGTTTCACTAATCTATAATCATTGTAAAATTAATGTAATGCAGTGACATCCTGTGGTTGTTCAAATTATCTGTGCTGTTCAACTGTGATTGAGTCAGTAAAAACATTTACTTACATCAAAAATATGAGCTCAGATTTCTTCTCAGGATGGCAGCTTTGCTCCTGAAAATTGCAAATATAAACCATTTGATTTCTGCATTGGATCTCATTTCTTCTTCGTTTGCTTGCTCTAATGCAAGACACAGGTACTGGTACTGACAGCTCACTGGCCCTATTTGCATAATTTAACAATCTGGAGGAAGTCATTCATGCTTTTCTCTCCCTGCGATTTTGACCATGCTACCGCAGTGCACTTACCATTTCCTTTTCTTATTTAATCATGCATTAGTTCAACCTCATCCCCACAAATAGAAGAATTGATCCCTCAAATTCCAATAATTACAGCTTTTATCTAAGAAGAAAGGATTGAGGCTATTGTACAGTTATAAAGACTGTACCATAAGTAACCATTGATCCTCTTTTAGCAGCAGACAGGTGAGAGATCAGTTTCATTAGTTTTACATCTTAAAGTTAGTGACACTGTAGACTATGCAGCTCTGATTAACTGCTTCAAGTTCGGGACTGGCGTGAAGGTCACAGCACTTAATTGGTTCGGCTGATATAACACATTTTCTTGGGAAATGCCACGTCATGGACACACAGGACTCTGTGGGCCTTTCCATTTCGATGCTCTTGTTAGGCTGTCACCAATCAGCCATCTCTTTATGACCATTAACATGTGAAGTGAAGAACATTGATTATCTCATTGCAATGACACCTGTCAGTGGGTGGGATGTATTATGCAGCAAGTGAACATTTTGTCCTTGAAGTTGGTGATTGTCACATATGCAAATTGCGGGCAGTAGGAAAAGAACCCAAACGCAGACAGCACAGGTAGGCCGGAGCACTTTGTTAGCTTACAAGCAGGTACTGCCCCTTACCAAACAGGGTGGGCAGGGGGTGTCCAGAGGAGGAACCCAAGGCAAATGGCCTGGGGACTGGACTCGGGCAGAAAAGAACCTTCAGGCAGATGGTCTGGAGGCAGGGCAGGCATGCGGAACCACTCAGGAGAGCAATCAGGAGACTGGCAACGTAGAGGGAGTTGGCGACAAAGTGAACTGGTGGAGCCGTGCAAACAGGAGGCAGAAGAATCTCAACCACAGGAGACTGCCACAGAACAGGAACTTGTGGGTCCTGCAGCACAGTCAACCGGACTACCGACTCAGAAGCAGGAACCAAGGTCGGTCAGGCTGCAGACTCTGGAGCAGGAACAGAGGTTGACCAGACCATTGACTGGGGAACAGCAACAGGAGCAAGTGTTGACCGTGACACCGACTGGGGAATAGGAACAGGTGTTAGTCGGAGCGTCATTCGTGTCCGATGACCGGGTGTTGGCCGGGCCGCTGACTGGGAACAAAGAGCAGGAGTCGGCCAGACCATGGACTGGGGAACAGGATCAGTGGTTCGTGGACTAGCTAACTAATGGGTAATCAATGAGATGCGAGGGCTGGAACTGAACAGACAGGAAGGGATTCAAAATAAAACAGGAAACACAGACAAAAAACACGGGATGTAACCGTGTTAAAAATGGGCAAGTGTAAGGATGTGGCCTAATTGTGATGGCTAGATGATGGAATCAGAGCATCTCCAAAACTGCAGCTCTTGTGGGGTGTTCCCAGTCTGCAGTGGTCCAAACCTACCAAAAGTGGTCCACTGAACCGGCGACAGGGTCATGGGAGGCCAAGGCTCACTGATGCACGCGGGGAGCGAAGGCTGTCCCGTGTGGTCCGATTCATGCTGGTACTGATAGAAAGGTGTCGGAACACACATAGTATCGCAGTTTGATGCATATGGGGACCGGTCAGGGTGCCCATGCTGTCATCATGTTAGGGCTGATCGGTGTAAATAATCCATAAGCACAGTAGTTCAGTAGTGTCTTGCATCATTACACACTGGTGATACAATTATGAGTCACTCTTAAAGAATACCATAGAGGCATAAGCTTGCAGATGTTTTTAAATATTTTTAAAGAGAGACTTGCAATGTTACGTCTCCAATTAACTGAAGAAAGTATTTTGTAGTGTGTGTAGTGTACTTTAATCTGCGGACATCTGGACGGTTGTAATTCTTACATCAAAATGTAACTGCTCTGTAGTTACACAACAAAATGTCATTACTCTAATTGTGGCTTTCTGTATTTACATTTATTTTAAGGATTCATTGATTTCTTTTTAAAGCACAGTTGGATCTGGCCTGAAGCTACTGTTATAACCAACTTCCTTGTGAGTCAGGGAAGAATATCAGATTCGCATGCAGGGCACTATTTGCAGGCCCGAAAAACAAGTTTAAGACCAAATTAGACCTGTCTTTGCCCTCAGCACTCATGGGCTTTGAAAGAAAACTGCCTTAGACAATTAGCCTCATCATAGGATGGAACATCTGTCACCTTTGGATCTTAATCACATATTTTTTATTTTTTCACCAAAGGAGCGCATTCCAAAACTCCTCTGTGCAAGCAGTATGGCAATAAACATGACATGTTTGGTAGACACACAGAGTTAATGTACCACACCTGGAAGACATCTTATTACACAGCACCATGTTGACCTTTTTGAGAACACAAATGCCAAATTCAGGCTGACTGCAAGCGTTAGGTGTGTGCATGTGTAGGTGTGTGCATGTGTGTGTGTGTGTGTGGCAGTGACAGGTACTGTTTTGCTGCTATTGAAGTAAACAGGCACGTCAACAGCCTAAAACAGGCACCTCAAGGGCCTAAACACATAATTATTCTACCAGTTACAAACAACCCGATGCTAATAATAATGTGTGTGTTTAATACAAGCTTGTGTAGGAGTGAGAGTGATTGTATGGGGTAGCATGTTTACCTGCATGAACATGCGTATGGAAATGTTTGCCGGATCACATGTGTTTCGGCTAACACTACTGCATTGCTGTGGTACAGAAAGTTCCTCATCGGACTGATGTTTGCATCTGGTGCACATGTTCAACGTGACACCAAGTGTACTGGCTTATTTAGCCTGTGCAGGCTCATAAAGCTCACACCTCCTGCTTACTGGAAAGTGGATGTAGCACAACCTGCAGTCACAACCAGACAATCTAATTCCCTGTTATTAAATACAGACTTCAAAATGCTACTTAAAGCTGACAGCGCTACTATTACAGATTTGGAAGCTCAGCTGTAAAGGCAAGTTATGAGCTGACATGTCGGGCAAACATCAGTTGTTCGATTGCTTCTAGCTGAAATCCAAATAAGGTCGTATTTGATTCTCTTTTAATCTTGAGTTCAGTAATGTTTCAAAAGTAAAAATCAAGTGCTTATGAGCATAAAATCCCACCGCGCCGTCTCTGCACATAACAATCAAAGCGTTTAAGAAAGTGCAGCTCCCCACCCAATTTTCTCTCCATTGTTTTCCTCTTCACATCCCATCAGAGTGCTTGCGGTAGCCATGGCAACGACATTGCGAGTCCTAACACCCAATATTTTTGATGCCCAGTAGTTTGACATGAACACACACATACACTACGAGCTCTAGCAACACTGCCATCTTTGGCAGGATAAAAACTTCAGCTTAATGTTACGGCAAACATATTCAGTCTCCAGACCACATTTATTTACACCTTTTTTATTTGTCTCAGTCTCCGCTTTGCTTTGACTCAGACTTGTTATGGGTTCGGCCACCACTGGCTGTAGACCCAGTGTCTGTGTCTTCTAGGGCGACATCTAACAATTATTTTATTTATCATTAAATCTTATTTTCTAGCCAATTTATTGATTGTGTGGTCTCTATCAGAATAGTAAGAAGAAATATCCATCACAATTTCCCAGAGCCCAAGTTGACATATTCAAACTACTTGTTGATGTTCAGTTTAATATCATAGATGACCAAAAAACAAATATTCACATTTAAGGAGCTGGAACCAGATCATTTTGGTATTTTCTTTTAAAAAATATAACTTAATTGATTGATCAATTAAAACTGATTAATTTTCTGTTAATCAACTTATTGTTTTAATTCAAATTGTTTTATATTTTGATGATCATGACATGACATGACAAATATCATTGACATGACACTGCGTTTCTGGCCTTGGTTTTGATCCGAGTTGAAGCTGGTCTTACTCCTGACATGTGCAAGATTTTTAAACATGGCCATAGTTCATCACAGTTCTGCAGGTTGTGATGCGGCGAGGGATGAACAAAGTGAAGGACCCAAATGCACGATCCGGGACAGCGGATTGCTGGGACGCTTGGTCACTGGGGACTGAGACGAACTAGCAACGAGAGGAAGAAAGACACAGACTTAAGTACAGCAGGTAATGGGAAAGTGGCAACAGGTGGCTGATGAGAACCAGGTGCGCTGATGAGCGGACAGCTGACATTTAAAAAAGGTTTATATTACTTGAATACGTGAAATCCTTAATATCTTCAGCTGCAACTCACACATGAAAGAATTAACAAACAAATATAGTTCTGATATATAAATATATATTTAAAAAAATGAATTAAATATTACAAAATTGGCTGAAATGGAAACAAAAAAAACATAAGTGTAGGTTTTGGTACCTCATGGACCAGTGCAGACAATGAATATGCGGGAAAACAATTCTGTAAAATCCCATGAATTGTTCAACTCAACACTGCTCTAGTGATGTATTGTTCATCATGATCAATGGTAGATTGTGCAATCACTCTATAACACGTCTCAAGAGGTGTGTACTCACCTGTTTTTGCACTGCAGTTATCTTAACCAATTTAAGAGACCTCTGGAGAGAATTTTTAAAATGGATAAGTTATATTTTTAAGTTTGCTAGTACAGTAACAGAGAAGGATTTTAACTTTCATCTTTCCTATTTAGTACAAAACAGTTTTAGCATTTTGATAAATACAGATCCTGTATGCTACAGGTTGAAGTTAAATCTCAGGCACAGCGTCATCTAGTGGCAATGAGGGGATATTGGCAGGAGGCAGGGACTGGATTTATGCTAAACCACTGCTTCAGAAAAGCATTGGGGTTTAGGTGTTTCTGTGATTTTCTTCCAAGCACCATAGATTTAAACTCACCTTAAAGCTTGAACTACAGCTAAGCTGATAACCAAAAGAACAGTTACACAATAACTGTAATAATATTGTGTTGTTGTTAATAATAATGCCACTGTACCAATCTCATGTTGATTTTGCAGGAATGTCTTGTACTTGAAGTGAACTCTCATAGAGAAGGTGCAGGTGATCAGCAGCTAGTGAATTGCCGGGTTGCTAGACGAAGCCATATATCAGCATCACTTCCATGTAAATATTCAGTCGCCTCCATTGTTACGTCCACTGCGTCCTCAACTCCGAACATGTTGTCGGGACTCAGCTATCAATCAAGGTTCAGAGGTCGTGTGTGTGCGAGTTGAACGTGACCAATCATAAGAGGGGCATTGCCTCCCTTGGTTTCCGCCCTCAAACTGCAAAATGCTGGTTTCCACGAGAAGAACTCACCTTCGAGTGCAGAGTTGACCAGCAAGAGCTGTCTGTCCTCCAGCATTCGCGTGCTGCTTAGTTCCAGACACACAGGCGCAGTTCTCTGCCTCTCCCTGTGTTTAGTTTCTCGCTTGCCTATACACCTCTCGGCTGTTGAATTTGTGTGCAAGGACTTATATTGTGCGAGTGGAAGTTAATATCTGCACATGTGAAATACTATAATTTGCTCGTGAGCATGTTTTATTGAACATGTGACTTCTGACAGAAATCTGGCGCGATATTTGGTGGGTAGACCAACCCAGACTAACCCTATCCTGAGAAGTTCCTGGGGTACGGGGTAGCCATTAAGAAGCCACGGAGGGTCCTGCAGCATGGAACAAGTGAGTCTGAATGCTGTCTGGACTGCGCAAGTACAATCATAACTTAGTTACATAGTATGAAGCCGTCATTTTGGAGTTATCAGTGAGACAATGAGACTTTTCTAAGTTGATGTCTACTAACCTTCGGTCACTGCTGAACTACACAAAACTACAGTAATATCACTGTATAACAACAAATACAGGTAAAACGATTTGCGGAGGCACAAAAGTGTAATATGAAGAATAATTGAAGTATATTATTAGCATAGCATGTAATGATGCTGATCTCGTGTTTCTTATTACACAGTGTCAGAATGAGAGCATACCTAATGAGCCAATAAGCCGCTCCACTGTGCAGCAGACCTCAAACCATGCAACGTTTATACAAACCTGCAAAATTGCCAATTGAAAGGGTAAATAAGAGCTGATAATAATAATTACAACTTTTGGAGAGCGGGCCAATTAAAATTGTAGTGGGGTCAGTAGGTTTCAGACCCACTGGCCTGGCAAAGAATATTGAACATTAATGCAGATAATGATGTAGTAAAAGTGACGATAGTAATAAACTATTATACTAAATGGGCTGTCACAATATTTTAAGTCTTGAGTCTGCCCAAGTTGACTAAGTTGATACAATGCCTCAATGTTTCAAAGAACAGTATTCTGGCACAACACTGCATAACTGACTGTTCGGTTATCAGCCTGCAGAAGCCCAGAAACCTCGACTCCAGGGGAGAATCCTACAGCCATCATTAAGGGCAGGATACAGTTAAGTTCATGGTGGCCATTGCACCTTGGGGCTTAATAATGTTCGCCTCACCAGCATATGGAGGAAGGAGCAGTGACAAGTTCATCACCTCTGACTCAGGGTTCCTGGAGTACCTCCCTCCAGGTGATGAGGTGATGGCTGATCGGGGCTTTGTGATCAGAGATGTACATAATGAGAGGAGGGTAAAGCCGACCATCCCTGCCTTCGCAGCTTTAAGCTCTCAGAGGTGGACTCCACTCACACCAGAAGGATCGCCAATGTGACACCAACACACACACATAAAGTCAGGTATATCTATTACTCATTTTACTACCTCTTAGTTACAAAACACTGTCTGTTTTTTCTACTGAAGCTCTGAAGAGCTCTGCTGAGTGAAGTGCAGCAGCCTGAATATATAAAATCTGAACTGGAAGCTGGGTGTTCTCATTAGGATATCCATTTGATGGGAGAGTTAATGGATTTCAATCCATGATGCCAAAAAAAGTTATAATTCACAGAAGATTCTATAAATGGAAGGGGAGAAAATCACAGAAATATGTTTATTTTGTTAATTTATTACAGGACGGACAATTATTCAAGCCAAAGGAAACTTTCTTCAGAGCTAAACATCATTGCCACTGGACCATGGCAGAGATCCATTGCAATCCATCGCTCACTTAGAAACCAGCATTTCCACAGGTCTGAAAATAGCTGACAGTATGTGTGTAATAGAAAATTTATATCAAGACGTAATGAGGGTCTTTTTCTTCAGTGTGTCCCCTGGAAGGAGAACTTGATTTCTGTGATGAATTCAATGTCTTCCTCGCACACCTCTTTTCTGCCAAAAAAGAAAATCAAAATCCATTAGTAGAACAAACACACAGACTGAGGCTGCTCTCTGGCAGGTAAGTTTTGAAAAATGAGCAGTAGTTACTAGCTTTTCTTCAAAGTTTTTCTCTTTAAATGCTAATATTCACTGATTGAATGGAGGATGCCGATTAAAATGGAGTCTACAGTGTACCCTAGCAAAATGTTTTGCCTCATGAAATTAAACTTGTGTGATATCGGATGTACTTTGTGCTTTCATTTTAGTGCTTTCTTCACCAAGGCCTATGCATTGAGCCATAAAAACAGCAACAACATAAAAAACAACAAAATCATAAGATATACAGGCATTTAGGCATATACGGACACATCTTTAAATGTGGAGGACACACTTACTGTATTGTTCACACACTGATACATGTATATACAACATAGCATGTAATTTAAAGGTGGAATCATGTACCCAAGCAAAAATGAAGACAAAGTAGACAACTGCTGCGCAGCCAGCAATCCATCCCACGATCAGCAAAATTGGGAAGAGATTGTGGGATGAAGCTGTTGGATGAGAAACAAAGTGTTGGGACCATGTGGAAAGACTTATTCATAAACTGTGGGTCATTTCTTGCCTCAGTCTTCTGGGTGGAATGTGGGTTTCTTACCTCTCTTGGACATGGCTCCTCTCTCTGCTCTAATCTTCTTGTTGTGATGGGTGCCACGCCAGGCTCCATGCTGTGAAGAGTTGACATTGGCATTCGGCAGGGCAGGTTGGAACAAATCTGCTGGACTTGAAATTAAATCCATCCTTAGGCTTTATCGGTCCCAGCTAACTTTAGCCATGTTCCGCTGTCCTCAACAGTCACAAAAAAAGCATGTATGCTACTGACAGAAACTCACAACTCACAACAGCCATTCCCATCACATCCTTTTCTCTGTGGACCTGGTCCCAGCTGTGCTAGGCCCTGCGTTCCTCTTCCTGTATCCCCCTGGAGGAGTTGCTGCATCTGGGGCTGGCAACTTTGCCTCTAGAGGGTATACTGGTTCTTCTTCAGTTAGGTTAATACTATGGGTCAATATCGGAGCTATATGGGAAAACAAATACAACTCATTTTAGTGAACAGCATCTGATCAAAATTCACTTTTATGAGTTCTCAAGTATCTTATGTGAATTCTGATGTGTCTGTATTTGAGCAAGGCCTTGTCCACTAGGTAGCATACGTAGAGTAAAACCTTGCATAAGCTTTATAGGAATAGTTTGACATTTTGTGAAATTTCTATGTTTGCTTTCTTGCCAAGAGTCAGATAAGATTGATAGCATTCCCATGTGTGTAGGATGCATTTGAAGCCTAGCTTAGCTTAGCGTAAAGACAGGGAGGAAAACAGGGCGACACAGCCAGCCTGGCTCTGTGTCCACCACTAAATTAACATTTTATATCTGTTTGCCTAATCAGAACAAAAACCAGTGTACGTGCCAAAACATCAAGGGGTTACCTGCAGGACTTTAGTCTTGGCCGGGAGCTGTGACTTCCTGGACTCTACTCTGGTTGCGTGGAAACCAGGAATAAAACTGCAACTTGTTGTTTTTGCAGTTTGGTTTCTGTGTAGATTAAACAAATTAGCTATAACATGTTAATTAGTGAGCTTTAGAGGTGCTGGGAGGCATATTGTGATACCTTTGGACAAAGATAGGCTAGAGTTTCCGCCGTTTTCAGCCTTTGTGCTAAGATAAGCTAACTGACTGCTGGCTGTAGCCTTATGCTGTATTGAAGGTTCATACTACACGATATGAGAGTGGTATCATCCTTCTCATCTTACTTTCGGGAAGAGAGTGAATTAGCATATTTTCCCCAAATTATTCCTTTAAAGGCTAGGGAGAGGGCAGAAAGGAGGAGAGGAGAGAAGAAAGGAGAGGAGAGGAAAGGCAAGGCGCAGTAATTACTGGAGACTAAGGACCGACAAAGGCTAAAGGAGAAGAGCAGAGGAGGAGGGGGATCAGGTGGTCTGGAAAGTGGAGAGCACCAGAAGAATGAGAAGAAGCGAAGAAAGAGAAAACGGAAACGAGGGCACACTCGTGGTGTAATTGGATGAACACTTGTCTCTGACAGGGCCTGCTCCTGAAAATGACAGCTCTCTCTTTCTCCCTCTAACCTCTTTCATCTTTCATAGGCCTCTACAATCAATTTGTACATCTACTCAAGAACACTCACATGCCCACATAGAGCCCATCATCAGTATGGTGAGAGCTGAGAGATATGGGCTCGGGGCATAATTACATGAAGTTACCCAACCTCTGATATCACTGAAGAGTTCAGGTGTCGATGATCGTCAAAAATCCAGATTTTAATCCGGTGTTTTGTATGATTTTTCAAAATAAGTGCAACAATGGGAGAGAGGCTGTTGCATTTGCCATAAGCTACAGTATCTCATAATATACTCATAGAAATTAAAATTGAAGATCTATTTTGAAAGTGCCATCCCAGGTGATCTGAATGAACACATCTGGGCTTTGCTCCATCACCAGTGTCTGATTTCCCTCCCACGTTGCAATGATTTCTGTATATGAAATGCGTCATCTTCCTCTTCCTTCCTTTGGTGTGGCAGATGACCCACAACCACTGTTGCTCAAGGATCCATTACCAAGTTGAGGTATGCTTTTGTGTTTCGTGCACAAAAAAGAACATAGCACATCACAAAAACAGAAATATTCTTTTATTTAAAGGTCACAAATTCTTTCTGGCTTTCGCTACATTCATAACTTTCATCTGGATGTATTTACATGTTGCGTCTCGTGTGTTAACTAATCAATGCACTCCATTTTAGATTTCCCTGGTTGCTCTCCTGTCTTCCAAGTGATGCGTATCTGTGCTCTGCTCCTCTGCTGCCTCGGTGGGATGATCCAGAGGGTTTATCAGATAGTGTTTATCAGGCAGGACATGTGATCGGGGGGGGGGGCCTGAGGAGGCCCACTGCCTGAGGAGGTATTAAGGAGTGAAAAGGTCAATGCTTCCTGTGAAATGTAAGAATTTGAACAATTAAATATTTTCTTTTCTTGAGCTGAACTAACTCTGTATTTAACACTCTCTGTCATCATAGGTCTTGAGTTCTGATTTATGATTTCATCTTCCCTGCTATTATTTTCCTGTGCCTCACCTGCTACAGTTTTAACGAGCGAGCGGATCGCTGGCTTCAGGCCATGATCTTTGCAGTGGAGGAAATTGACAATAACCCAGACCTGCTGCACAACTTCACCCTCGGCTATCTGGCAGCTGATACTTGCCTAGCAGAGAGCACCACTCTCTTAGCAGCCATGGCTATGGTAATTGGACAGTAAATTCATTTGGCAAACTCAGAATGTGGATCTGTGCTTACAATGCTATTATTGAGGGTGATGCATGCACTTCAGTCCTCCATTGTTATGGCAAACACCGTTGGGGTGGTTGATATGCACATGGCGAGGATAATTCATGTGTTGAAAACATAATAATGATTAATGTGCTTGTTATTAGTTCTTGTGAAGTATTTCTAACATTGTATTACGGTAAAATTATCTCTCCTCCCTTCTTGTCTTGTGTTTGGGCTGCACAGTCTTTCACTGCTGCCGCACAAGAAGAATCTCATGGGTTCAAACCCCAATCGGTCTAACATCAGCTGTCTGTGCTGTCTCTGTTTTCAGGTGGGTTTCCTCTGGCTGCTGCTGTTTCCTTTCAAACCAAAGACCTGAATGTTAGGTGATAGAGGTGCTACCACAATTGCCTTTGACAAAAGCCTAAATCGGGACTATTTGAGAATAATTCAACTTCTGTGTCTATTCAGACGTTAATAGATCAGAGCAAGTGCAGTGGTTAAAAATAAAGTGATTCCAAAGGTACTGCCTCGTTTTGAAAGTGTTGCTACATGTCCCCCCTCTTTCTTTCTCATGCTCTTCCTTCATTTTCCTCTCTCTTACCATCTGCATTTTCTCCTTCATTCTTCATATCTCTCTATCCAAAGACGACAATGCAAATAATTGCTGTTGTTGAAACCATCCAGAAATCCACTTATATAAGACGTTTTTGATATGTGATTGACATATGGTGGTAATTTTTTACTAAAGCTTTAATTTTATCATTATTTAGACACGTAGGTATTTTGAATACTATATGCTCCCACTCAGGTACATGATATATTTCTGCTTCAAATATGCACTTGTGGCGGGTTTTGTCAACTTCTTTCTCCACTGTGTGAGTGTAGAGTCATACGATGTTATGAGAATAAGCTGTAAATAAAAGCTTGAAATGTACCTGTGGATACCTGGAGTGTATTTGATATCATGATCGGTTCTGGTCCAACTCAAACCCCGAGGTCTGCATTCCCAGCAAGTGGATTTCCTTTCTTATGATGACAGCGTGCGAATCGTCCTCTTCTTCATCTCAGCTGTTGGGGCAGCACTGACAGCTTGCACATTTCCCACCTTCCTGTGCTACAGACACACACCTTAGGTAAAATGCAGCACCATCCCCTATTTTGGAGGGTATTACATTGTAGTTTCATCATGCTAAGAGAGTAATGGTGTAATGACATTGCAGTTTCTGGATCCATTTACATCAAAATAAAAAAGACCACATGCAATGCCATACTGTAATTTATCCCCACGGCACTTTACTTCAAGATTCCTTCCCTGCTTTAAGGTGCGAGGCAGCTCAGAGGTGAGCCTCATGCTCCTACTGTCGCTCAAGTTCTGCATTTTAGGTGTGCTGGATTTCATTGGACAGCCAGTGGCATGCCCACAACTTCACTGTTTTGTTCAAGGTCCTGCAGGCTCCAAACAGTGGCCTGCTGGCCTGTCTCAGCCTCCTCTTGGCCTTCCTAGCAAGGAAACTCCCTGACAACTTCAATGAGGCCAAACACACAAGATCGCTGTTGCAGTGGAGATTTTCGTCACCCTGGCCTCAAGTTGTGGCCTTCTGTTCTGTCTCTTTGCCCCGAAGTGTTTTATTTTTCTTCTGAGGCCTCAGCGAAACACTAAAAAACACTCGATGACCAGACAGTGGGAACACCTTATGGTCAATAGGTGAAGACTAATTTTAATGAAATTAAAAACAGAATTTGCATAAGTATCTACTTTCGAGAAGTGTACTGTAACGAAAATAAATAACAATTCTTGAAATAAATAATATTCAATATCTAAATAGCATCACTTTTCTAAGCTGTTAAACGCTGCTGTTGAATGCACTGAGGCAAAATAACTGCATATGTGTGTTTGCATAAATGCAAATAAACATTTCATCTTATTATCAGCTCATGAGTTAGTGTGGTGCCACACTGAGAGCCAATCATAAACATTCACTCAAGAGACAGCGAATGTGTGAGTGATTGTGTTGCACACTGTGAGAATTGTTTTCTGTCACACATATTATTCAGTGAGAAGCTCTCTATTGCTGTCTCCTGATTGCATCCTGTCAACACGTTTCTTATCTGTCCTCCCAATTTTAGATCACCCAACATGGATCTGCAGCCTAATTAGATTAGCATAGTGACTCATACCATATTAAAAGTAAACACCATCACTACTACACCTACTTCAATTATGGGGGATTTTTGAGACCTTCAGATCATTCGCTGCCCTATATAATGTAGACAACCACATGGGCCCCAGTGAATGGCGCTATTATGGCCGAGACCATTAGTTTCGGCTGCAGTTTCTATGGAGCCCATCTCCTCTGTGAGTTTCTGTACATAATAGGTGAAAGAAAGTTGGAGAATAGGCTACCTGAAAAGAGTTGGTTCCAAGAAGGAGAAATTACAGACAGCCAGGATTAAAGTGAAAGAGAATTGCGGTCATTAATCTGTGCAAGTAAGATGGAATTGCCCAACAGTTGCACTAAACTGATCATGTCCATCTTGTTTTCAGGCTACTGGAGCCATTGTTTCAACTTTCAACTTTCAGTTTTTTAGGTAGTTTGTAGGCTTTGTGTGCAAATATCCAGTTATCCCTATCTTGCCTAATGTTGGTAAGGAGCTAGGTGTAAATACTTTTCCTTTTGGTAATCTGTTTATTTATTCTGTTTATAATGTTGTCAGACATCATTTTTCAGTGTTTATGACCGATGCATCAGCAATCCAGCCAAGGGATACCTGACCTCTTTTTTTTACCTCTGCCAGTTATGTTGCCTTGAAAATGCACAACAAATGGTGCTTGTCAGACTGAAACTGACACATAAATCGCACACAGAACTACAAACTCAGCAATTAGCTCCTTTTATAATTGTAATTTGCCTCCTGAATTGCTGGCGTTAGTTGCAAACAACAACTTGGGTGGGAGGATAGGTCTCCAGTAGTGTAATTGTCAAGCAGAAGTCACAAGTGGATTGTTAATAGTGCCAACTGAAAGACAATTACTATAAATATTAATATAATTTAATAATATAATAAATTTGCCTATCAACGCTACAAACTACTTCCTCAAAAAAAGACTATAAAGTTGAAGCAACACTTTTGGTATTGTCAAAACAAACCAGGCTGCTGGATATTAAGGTGTTTGTGTTGTTTTATCCTCCTCTGTATAGCTAGTCCAATCACTGCCAACACGCAAGTTCATATTCATGACACTGTATGTTCTATTACTTCTCTGTGTCTTTGGTGTGTCCCATAGCATGTCATTAAAGTTTAACATCTGGCCAGCATTTGCCTCATAAAAAAACTAATTGATGACAAGATTGAATAAATAGCTGTATGTAAGCAGAAGACATGCCCGTATTACATTTTAATATATTTTTCATAGCCATGACAAACCTCCTTTTATGTCTGTGTGCCTGTAATTTGATGGCCTAATTATGTTATTGAAGATAAACCGCACAGTGTTTTCTCATTGAAAATATTTAACCCTCGAATGGAGATGATCTATTCTATTGTCCTTAATTAAATCAAGCAAATAGTGCTACGGTCTGAAGGATTACTCTTTGAAATGAAACAATGGCAGACTGTGCACTATGAAATCAAATCAATCTTATAGTGGTCTCTATCAGGAGAGACGACAGACAGGAGTGGAAAACGCAAAGTGTAAGAAGAGTGAGGGTTGGAAATAACTGTAAATCGAGCAATACAGTGCCAATAAAATATTCCTGTCCATCTGCCCCTCCCTCCTTCTGTCTGTCCCTGATGGACGTCAGAGAGCCGATGTCTCTCCATCTTCCAATTTATTCCTCTGCCTTGGGAGGAACAACAGATCAATCAGTGGTGGATAATCAATGTTAGCCTTAGAGCAGCTGCGGAGAAAAATGTCTGAGGTTTTAGTTTGTTATTGTAGGGAACAGCCAGGCATGATGTTTATATGTAAAGGCCTCTGGAGTGTGAGGATTTAATTAACAAATGACAGCTGGGATTTCCACAGTGCATACCTCAGAGACCCTCTCATTCTATCTCAGGTTAAATCAGCGTGGACACTGCTGCCAAATCCCATTCAGATCTAGAAATGAGCCGTCCTTCACATTCCCACTGTGAACGTCAAAGGCGTGTCATGTAGCTGGGAAAATAAAAACATATGATTCAAGTCTTGAATATGGGGCCGAAACAGACTAGGATAATATCACCTTGATTTGATGATATACTGCTTTTTGTATTGTGTCTGTGATCATACTGCCTGTCTTTATTTCTACACCACTGACCAACTGAATTAATACAGTTGAAGTAGATCTCTAGATAATGTACCTGAGGCAAGAATTTACAGTAGAATATGAGTGAAGATGGAATCCAGGAAAATTTACAAAGACATTTGTGAGTTATTGGTAATAATAAAGGAGTGTGGCAGCATGGCCATGCCTTTCCTGATAGGACACGATGAATGACAGAAGGCAGCATTAACAGCACACTACTACCATCTGGTGGTGAACTGCTAATATTCAAGTTCAGGAGGCATATAAACACGGTCTCTTCCACCACTTAAATTTTTCCCCCACAACATCACACATTTTGAAATGAAGGGAGTTCAACGTATATACTGTATTTATTTGGGAAAAAGAAAATAAGTCCATAAAATGTGCTTGGAATAAAGATGATCTCCTAAAATCTGTCAGTGGCAACTTTGGACATCATGTGTTTCTTTGTATTCTTTTCTGGCCTTAGTAGGATTATGTAGCACTTTGGAGCAAAGATGCAGCCCAGCAATCCATAACTGGAGGCCAGAATCGCAAACACCTCTGTGACTGTGGCGTACTTCCCTGGAGAGCTGATGTAAGCGGGAACAAAGGCTACCCACACTGCACAAAAAATGAGCATGCTGAAGGTGATGAGCTTGGCCTCGTTGAAGTTGTCCGGGAGTTTCCTTGCCAGGAAGGCCAAGAGAAAACAGAGGCAGGCCAGCAGACCAATGTAGCCCAGGATGAGACCGAATGCTATAGAGGAACCTTCGTCACACAAGAGAATGATAATGGCGCTCTCACGTGGCATCAATTGGCGTGGAGTTGGGGGAGCAACAAGCAGCCACACTGTACAGATGATAACCTGCATAAAACAAAATATGTATTTTTGAAACATTTGAATAAAGGCTCCCTTAACTGTTCACATAAAGCACATAAAAAATTAGAGGTCATTACCTGGATCAGTGTACAAAAGATAATTATTGCCTTTTGCTGCGTCGGGCCAAACCATTTCATCACATTGGCACCTGGAAGTGTAGCCTTAAAGGCCATTAGCACAACAATCGTTTTTCCCAGAATACAAGACATACAGAGGACAAAAGTGATCCCAAATGATGTGTGTCGCAGCATGCAGGACCACTCAGAGGGCTGGCCGATGAAAGTCAGAGAACACAGGAAACATAGAGTCAAGGAGAAGAGCAGCAGGAAGCTCAACGTAGAGTTGTTGGCTCTGACAATGGGGGTTGTTCTGTAGAAGAAGAATATGAAGACCACTACACAGGTGCAGAAGGAGCCAGTGAGGGAAATGACCATCAGGGTGATGCCCATGGTGTCGCTAAAGGAGAGGAACTCCACCTGTTTGGGGATACAGGCTGTCCTCTCGGCATTGGACCAGAACTCAGGATGGCAGCGCGCACACTCTATGGCATCTAAAGGAAAGGCAAGAAGTCTTTAGCTGCTATTGTGTGGCTTTTCCACTGCAACTGCAGGTCAGATTGTCAAACAATCTGTTCCTTTCCTTACCAGTCTGATTGCTAATCTCCCCAGCTGTACAAACCACACAATCATAGCAACAGATAGGGAAGTTAGGTCTGATTGCCTTCCTGGTACCTGGGGCACACATGCTGCTGCATACTGACAAGGGAACCTAAGCAACAGAGGAAAAGCAGACTACACTGGTCAGAACACAGTCACACAATGAAAACATTACTGCACAAAATGCAATTCACAAAACATAGTTTTATTCTATTGAGATCCTTACTTTGATTTGGTTGCCGTTCCATACAATGCTCTGTTCCTGGATCTGGAGTTTTTGCTTTCCAACTGTGGTCGTCTCATCAAATTTGCCAATAGTGACAAACTCTATTCCTCCATTGTTCAGCTGCCAGTTAACCAGGTCATACATAGCTGCAGGGTCGCCATTCTCATCAAACTTGGTTTCATCACCAAATGAGTTCAAGAATTCCACCTGTCTTGTGTAATGAAGTAGCTAAGGGAAGAAAGTCCATATATCATCTTATAGTATTACCAAAATCAAATAAATAATGTTTTACCATTACTATAACCTTTGTAATATGGCCTAAATTAGTGAATATATGGGATGGTACCTGCCATGGCTGTATATTATCTGCATCTGGACAGGTCTGCAAAGGAAATGGCCCTTTTCCTTTCACACAACTTCTCATAGCCTTGAGTGCATGGACAGTGGCATACACAGCCTTATAGACATTGTAGGAAATCCTTAGCTGTGACACATCTGAATAAATATTCGTCACTCTCCCCAGATCTTCTGCCCCAGTGCATGCAGGTTTACTTTCAACATTGTTTTGCTGACCTTCGGCCTGCACACCCAGGCTGCACTGAAACATCTCTTCCCAGAAGGGTATCAAGAAGGGATCTTCAAGGGCATCTGGGCTCAAAGGATGCAAGCGAAGCAGAAATTCTTGCAATCCAGGGATGTGTGCTCGTCGAATGGCAAATCCCATAGAACCCTGGAGGATGTGTTGGTACTTTTTGGGGGTGGAGAGGACGGCAGCTGTGCTCCAGGCTTCACTGGCCAGCCACTGTATCCCAGTGAGCCCCTCTCTAAATTTGACAGATATGTATGTAGATGGCAATTTTGCAATGATAAAAACAGAAATTCAAACCTGTATCAGTAAAAAATTAACTAAACCATTTGATGTTGCATTTTTATCATATCATAAATACTATATTGTGGAAGATTCCAAACATAAGTGTCATGCCTGAGTGCTTCATCAAACAACGCGGCTGTATCTTGTTCCACAGCAAACACTAGAATCACTCGAGCCCCTGAGGAGCGGATCTTGGAAACGATAGAAGAAATGGCAGCCTGTGCTCGGTTCTTAGGGATGATCTCATGGAGAGCGATACAAGCACCTAGCTTTCTAACCTAAGAGAGCAACAGGAGACGCAGAAAAACTTACTGTATTTTATGTTCACAGTATGTTCAATAGGTTACACACTGAAAATTACAAAATGGCAATTTATTCTGCCAAAATGTATGGGTGTGTGACCCACCTCATCGGCAAAGATGTTTGCCCCACCACGACCATAGGCATCATCCCCTGCAATCACACCCAACCAGGTCCAGCCAAAGTGCTTGACAAGTTGCACTAGTGCGCCTACCTAGAAATTGTAAGAGAAAGAGCCAGACAGTTGTGTTTCAGGCATTAAATGTATAGAGGTTACGTCACATTGTGAGTAATCTGATTGAGTGTTACTGCCTCTAACCTGGAAAAAGTCACTGGGCATGGTCCTTAAAAAGGCAGGAAACTCCTTTTTGTCACTGAGACAGGCACAGCTGGAGAAATAACTAATCTGAATGGAAAAAACACGCAATAATTTCATTTTACTGTGAACTACTAAAAGAAACAATGTCCCATGCATCAACATTTAAACATTCTTAGATCAGTTGGTTGGACTAAATGCTCAGCACCCAAAGGTCAACGCCACTATGTGTTGAGTTTGAGACAGTAATCTTTGACCCTCCCCAGTGGTTGTATCAATAAAAAAGTATTGTGGCAAAAAGCGATGCACAATGCTATCTCTAGCCTGCACAGTAAATTTAACAGACAGTAAATCACTGGTACACAGTTGCTGAATAGCTATGACTGACTTGCCTGTGGCACATGGAAGACTCCCAGGAATCGGGCCACGACGAGAGACTGAGTAGAGCCTCCGTCTCCTATCACTACTGGTATGGTGCCATGACAGGTGACCTTACTCTGCATTTGTCCTTCAACTCCTAAACCCTTCTCACGCCCCATTAACTCAATGGCAGCCTTCAGAGCCTGATGGGGTGTACTGCATGAATCATAGATCTTATAGCCCAGTGTGATGTTGGGAAGGAGTTTGCCATCTCTGTTGATCTCCTCAATGGCAAAGATCATAGTTTGCATCCAACGATATGTCCGAAAGTTAAATCTGGCAGGACAGAGAAGATGTCTTGAGGCAAAATTTGAAGCAATTCAAATTTTCAACACAATGAAAGCGTGAAGCCCTTAAAAAAAAAAGAATTTAATTATACCCAACATTGTTCACTAAACATTGATGCACAGAACTATGGAAGCAACAGTTGTGTCATATTTGTCCATGGGAGCAGAGATTGCAGTTGCTTAATCACAATTTTGTACAGCAATTTGTGGACGAGCTTAAAATGGCTTACCTGGTGCACAGTGTGGGAGGAGACCTAGAGGTGAAAGACAGACTGGGCTCCACAACCATGTCATGAAGGGAGAAGAGTCCCCCCAAAATGATGTCCCCTTTTCTCTCCAGCACAGGCAGGGACGTAGAACCTGGGATTATTTGACATTCTTGGCTCTGGTCTTGGTGGGAGTTGTAGGGTAAAATCACACACCATAGGAGACTCAAAAACACAAGCTCAGTCCTTCTCCATGAAAGACTGGACTCTACTGATCCCATCAAAAAATTATTCATCCTTTCTTTAAACTAAGTCACCATATACCCTTTATAGCAAATGTATGTCTGAACAGTACCAGCACAAGTAATAGATGTTTGGATAACCCATGCAAACAGTAGTGAACCAAAAAAACATCAAACAATTTGTCAGTGGTCAGTAAAAAGCAAGAGCAGGTGCACAGGAAAGAATACATGACCCCATTCAGACAAACACAGAATCGACAGAAATATAGAAGTGCATATTTTCTAGCAAAGTCCGTATACAGAAATCACCTTTAACTCAAACAAATGATCAACCTAAGCCTGTATCTTCATTGCATTAACAATGCACAGAGAAGCTATTCAGTCTTTAGTGTCAGGCAGGAGATGCTGCTCTGTAGCCTATATATGCCACCTGCCTCATATCACTTTGACAACAGTTGTCAAATTGACCTCATTTTCCCTGGGCTTCTGATCAATGGAAAACGATCCCCAAGTTTCACAGTAAGTAAAAACAATAACAAGGAACTGGAATGAGCACTTGACCATAATGAAGAAAGACATGAGCCGTGTTATGGCACAGTGTCATGCCTGACTAGGCCCAACTCATCCTTCAGTGATGTGAAGAGGCAGGCAGTAGACCCATGACACAAGGGGCCGCTAAGTTACATACTTTTCAAACACACACACACACACACACACACACACAGTGAAGTACTGAGTGAGAGGAAAATGTCAGAGTTGTATCAAAACCTCATAAATATTGTTCACAATAATGAACAGCAAGAGGTACAGGTGCATAATTGTTTGGAATTTAATGTGAGCATATTACATTGCAGTGTTACCTGACATACAGTGTAACGGTGAAGTAGAGATTTGCTTTTAAAATCAATGTAACTTCACCAAAATGCAGAAAATTGTCTGTGTTTAACTCGGTTTGCAAACAGTTCGTCTTTTGTTTAGTACTTTTTCTTATCCTTTCATCAAATATCCTTCCATGGGGTTAAACAGGTTTAACATGGTGAAATGAATGAGTCATTAGGGTGTTGTGTATATCATTATGTGGACAAACCCTGCAGGCTACAAAACACGGCACCACAGAGTGTGTGAGGGAATTTCACATGATGTGTGTTTTGCTGCCTCAGGTTATGTAATTTTCTTTATTCACTTAAAATGCCCCTGTGTGACGCTTAGAAGGCAAAGGACAATGGGACCCTAAGACTGAACACTCAATATTTTCATACAATCGTTCCTTTTCTTATAAGTAAGCCTTTAACAAGATGTTAGACTCATGGTCTCAGGGGAAAGAGGTCAGTTCTATTGTTTCTGTAAACAGTACAATAAGGAGATTGCTATTGTATCCCAGTTGTCCTCATAGGGATATGATAATGAAGGATTAATTAAAGGTTATTGGGTGTTTCACTGTATTCTATTCAGCCATTGAATTAATCCTTAAAAGAAAAACAGGCAGACAGACAATCATGTAGACAGAGTGGTGAGAATAACAGATTCTAACAATATACAAACGATATACAAACAGTTTTGAGCCAGTCCACAAAAGAGATATGATAGGTTTGTTGTGTTAAAGCATAGGTTCATTAGCTATAGAGACATACAGACAGACAGTGAGATAGACAGAGGACATTGAAATATGTGTATTGAAATATTTAGGGGCTTATAGTTGAGAGAAGTTATTGTCAAGTCAAATTTGATGTAAATGTGTAATGCATATATATATATATATATATATATATATAGATATAAAACCCAACAGCTAACAAGATTTTTCAGCCATAACCCAACGTCAACACTCTCTCTTGTTCTGCTTTGATGCGAATAAAAGTCCATTCTGTCCTTACATAATCAAAGTGAGAGCTGCGCCAGCATTCTCGGCAGGAAGTCAAGCTCTTTCTCAGTGTTCAGGTTTGTGCCTTGTCAGCGATTCTCACAACGGTGTGGATAGTGCCCATGTTGTGGTGCAGTCGGCGTCGTCAGAATGTGATCTCCAGTATGCAATGGAGTAGTTTGCAGTTGTGTGTGAATTTGGTGTGGATGAGGATCTGCACCTCCAAGTCTGATGCCATGGTAGTCCACGGTGCTCTGTCAGAGAAATAAGTGTTGCTACCTGTGGGTTGGGAGCCACTGCCCCAAGTAAAGGAGTTAAAGTTTCTTGGGGTGTGAGCTCTACAGGCGGATCAGTGCTGTGTCAGCAGTAATGCAGACGCTGAATAAGACTGTCATGGTGAAGAGGGAGCTGAACCTAAATTAAGCTCTCGATTTACTGGTTGATCTACGTTCACCCTGGGTCATGAGAATTGGGTAACGACCAAAAGAACGAGATAATGGATACAAGCTGCCAAAATTTGCTTCCTTTGCAGGGTGTCTGGACTCACCCTTAGAGGTAGGATGAGAAGCTCCTGTGATTCAGGCATCTTATTCGAAGGCCTCCTCCCTGTGGAGATATTACAGGCACGTCCACGGGAGAAGAACATGGGACAGACTGAGAAGACACTGGAGGAAGTACATATCCCACCTGGCCTATCAACACCTCAGGATTATACCTGTTGGGGCTTGAACGGGTCACAAAAGCTGAAATAAAAATGACGCTGTTGAGAAGCATGTCTACAGTACGTACAGCAAAATGGGCTCTGCTGGATTTGGGCAGCCCTCTAGCCACCAATAAATTGGATTTTAGTTTTGGTGCTTTTGAGAAATAAAGGCTTTCGTCCACTATCCTGTTCAATCAGTTTAGTGTTATCTTTCTCACAACCTATGTTGGCTAGGGCCTTTACACTTGCCACTACTGGGATGGAAGCAGTTTTCTCATACAGTGTTGCAACGGCGAGAAGCCTGTGGCCATCCTCAGCTGTAACTCAGTGACTGAGGGGGACAGAAGCTGACTGTGCACCCATCAGACCTTGAATGAGAGGGATTCTCAGATTGATCATGGGAGCTGGGTCGGAATGGATCAGTAAATTGTTCATCCTGTCGGCCCATAAATAAATACAAAGGGACCAAAAGGGGGGCTACACAAAGTAACCAGACCTACTCATTGGCTACATGTTAACATTTTGCACGGCTGTGAATTATTGATCCTCCACAAGCCATTTGAGCTCACTATGCTAGGAGTATGACTTTACGGGTCTGTCCAGTGGTAATAGATTTATGTGCCGTGGCATCTCAGTCTTTGTCCTGTCTTTTTGTTAATTTCTACTTGGTTGGATCTTTTGCGGTCCTTCTCCAGCTCTGTACTCAGAAATATGAGAGATCTTTTTAACTGCTTGGATACTCCAAATGTCTCAGCCGATAGATACGATTTTGTGGCTTTAACCAGATTCAACATGGGGCACGCACATTTTCTTATTAGAAATACGTGTCTGGTGCCCCTTTCATTGTCTATGCCTTCCATATTGGCCTACAGGTTTAGCGGTCTGGCATTGTCTATCTTTCTCATAGTATGGACCTATGGTGTTGGCAGATTACATCAGAAGCTGTGTGATGTCACTGTCTTCCCATCTTTGGTTATACTGAAATAATGAGCCAGCTGGACCGTCTCATCGGAGTGGGGTGCAAACACTTACAGTGGAGAGAGGTTCTGCCCTACATGCATGCTCATTAGTATGACTGGTACAAAGTGGTAGATGCTGACCATCTGGGGATGGTGCATCACCTGAATGGTCAGCGTGCGACAGGAAACATCTGATTGCTCTCCGTTGTGATCCCTTCAGAACAATCTTTTAATTGCACCATATTTTCTCCGACAACCCCATTCTGGCCAGGTACCTTTGTTGTGCAGTTCCCCATATTTCATGTCAGTATCTCTACTCCCACTATCAAATAAAGCAAATGGGGTCAAAGAGATGTTGGTGCTTCAATCATACAGGACAACTGAAGGAGTGCCAAGTCAATAGAAATTGAAAATTGCTGACTGACAAAATAAAGGTTGAAGCTTTGATTTATTTTATTTTCCCCACTTGACTAGATGACACATACTGGACATTAAGATATGTAGTAATCGCTATGCATTGCCCGGAAAGAGGAACACACATCTGAAACTGTTTCTGTGCTCAGTGGACCTAAGGAGATCCCCAAAATGCACAAAATGCAAAATAAGTTTCTTGAGTTACTCAAGTTGCCATCCCAAATCTAAACCTGTATTTTCTATGAACATGTTATTGTGAAGTATTTTCAGCATTATGAGTTTCACAATGTTGATTTGTTTTGTATTGATGTTCTTTTTTGAAAGTTTTAGCAAAGCATAAAACCAGAATTAACGGTGAAAACATTGATATTGAAGGATATCCTAATATTTTAAAGCTGCACCATTCAAAGGTCCTATATCTGCTTAGAGGGTTTGTGTCAGAACAAAGTAGGCCATGATCAGAAGCTTCTCCGTCAAGAACATTTTGATTCATTTTTGAAACAAGAGGCATTATTATTATCATAATATTTTTCTTGTCACTGTCAAATATTTTGCCCCCACAGCCTTTATTTTTAATAAAGTCACCAAGTAAGGCTATTATATGTATGTGTATATTTAGATAGAGTAAATCACAGAGAATCCAGAGAATCAAGGAGAAACAAAGAAAATATTAACAAATATGAGTTCATAAAACCAAATGGCCATCATGGACTTTCATGGCTAATCTGGCAGGTGGTCTAAACATCACTCTGCAGCAAATTAGCTCTTAAATATATGTATAATATAAGTTCTGGTCACATCAAAACTTTGGCCTGACTTTATAATAGAAGTTTCATTATTATTTAGCTACAGATTAAAACAACAACAGACCTGATTAAATGTTTGGGACCTGCACCGTAGGGACAGGAGGTATGTGTGTGTGGCGTGTTCTTTTTGTTGGGGGGGGGGGTGACTTGTTTGTGAACTTGTACATCAGGAATAACCTATAAGCATGAAGTGTTGTTGTCATTTTAATCAGTCATGAACAACAACATGCACTGAAGCGTAACACACACCTGGGAAACCTTGTTATTGTGTATATTGTGGAAGGGAGGTGGCGTCATGGCATCATCCTAAACCTGCCAATTTACCTTTTACGCCTGGGGGCTGAGGGCGGGGGGGAAGGGGCCAGCTGGGCAAGCAAAGACAAGCAAGTGTTTCCGACAAGACTGATGACATCTAGGCCTGAGGCTGTGAAACGGGAGCTCAGCAGGTGTTGTGTTGGAAAGTAATTAACTTTGAGCTTTAATGGAAGGTGAGCTCACCTTTTTCAAAACAAGCTACTCACATTAATTAGCAAGACTCCAGCAGAATAATTATTCAGCAGCAGCTACACTAATTAGTTTGACGTTGGAGAGAATAAAATATAATTTTTATGTCAAATATGACAAACCTGGCCTGTTTAACACACTCTGAGTGCAATAAAAAGTTGTTTCGGGTTTCCTCTTTTAGATGCTTTTTTTGTCTTTACATACTGTGAGTCTCAGTGCAATCACAAGGTGAAACTCCAGAGTTTCACATGGCGTTGTTCGCTGAGTTGGAACTAATTTGACTATATGGCATACGCAATTGTCCTGCTTTAACACCAGGTCATCATAGTTCTGCTTCGTCTACAATCACATATATGTTGTTATATATCAGCCTGGTTAGACTCTTTGCAAAAGCACCTCAAAGTTAGACATCCCCAGCCAAATGTCATATTTGGCAAGTGAACACTCAGGCTTGTGGGCCTCTGCAGGTGTCTATGTAATCACCACACAGCCAGGTGTTGGGCAGAGTGAAAACCCTCATAACAAAAGATGACCTACTCATGCCCTGATGGTTCTGCTGGTCCTTGGCAAACAAAGCACTGGTCTGCTTTTCAAGATTTCAGTCACACTGGGAGTTTGAAGTGGTACTTCACATCAGATGATGTTCCTCTGTATTTCTGAAGGTCACGTAATGTGATTCTTCAATTCCTGAAGTATTTTAATTCAGTTGAAAGGCTGTGCACAGTGCCGAAGCTGTCCTTTGGTATACAATATAGTGACCATTCTTTCAGCATCTTATTGGGATAAACATTTAGTCTAAAATTATTTTTGAGATGCACAGCCAATAACACAATAAACCACACCACACCTGGGTTAGTATCAAGGCCACTAAGGTTATAAAGTATTTTATTTTATACATATATAAAAGAAAATGTTTGACCACTGTCTGATTTTCTCAGATTGTACACAAGGCTCAGGTGGTACATCACAGGGGAAGTCCTAATATAGATTTACACCAAACTTTGGTTATAACCTTAAGCTTAGACTTAAGACTTAAGCGGAGCTACCATGAGCTCTGAATACCTCTGAACTGTTATGACTGCAAGGCTTTTAATTTAAGCTGTCGCTGGTAGAGCTGGGTTTGCATTAACTGCATTCTACCATTGCACTCACCTGCTTAGCAGCACTTTGTTCCCATGATGCATTGTAATCAGTTTAATGTCTGAAAGTGGTTCAGAATAGAGCAGCACATTGCTGTAACTCAAATGTGCCTTATCTTTACTGTTTCCGGTTAAACATCAGAATTAATTTTAGGATTAGTTCAAATTCTAATCTATATATTAGACATATTAACCCCTTATGTGTGCATCCTTAGATCATCTTTCTGACTGAGCCACTGTCTTATCTTTTAATTTTGATTGTCCTTTGATGATATCGTATTTCTTTATGTTTCTTTTATCTTATCTTATGTGTTGGCCCATTTGAACCTTTATACTTTAATCATTTAGTTTGCATTCATCCATACATTCATATTTATATGTATCTCTTAATGTATGTTTGTTTTATTGCCGTACTTTATTCCTTTGAGTATCCTGTTTTCATTGTGATGGCAAGAACATTTAATAAACAGTTTTCTTAATAATAAAAAATAATAATAACAATAATAACGACAATACGGTAAAAACATTATCATCTTCAGCAGCAGGAGCAGCATCATCATGTCAATCAGTATTACAGTCTTTCAGCAATTGCACAATATTGTCAGGAGATGGCAACATTGTCCACCGTATGGCTCTGCTCCATAGTTTACAAAGCAAAGACTAGTGTGTGATTTTATGTCTGTGTATGTATACTTGTATTAATCTGATTGATGGGACAAAAAATGTGTTTTAATGGTTAACCATTACATTTTGTTATTTTTTTCAAAATAGGTTACAGCTTACAGTCATACTACTACCACTAGGGGTGGCAGAAGCTGGACTTTTCAACCATTTAGCTATTACTTTTAACTATTTTTCTGCTTCTTTGATAACTGTACAGGCACTCTCAATCAACATGTGGTGGTAAGGTGTTAACTGACCCAGGTGTGTCCTGTGCAGTCAGTTCATGGTTATTGTGATAATAAAAATACCAAAAGACACAATTTTTTAATCCTTGTATGTGCGGATTTTCATGTGAACATGTCGATATATTTTTTAATGCAAGAATAATGTTTTTTCTCCTTTTTCATATTAGCTGAGCTTCTCTACAATCATTTCATGTACCCCCTGGTAACTGCAGTAGTATTAAATACCAGTATCCCAGGTTGGGAAACACTGTATATACTGTATACTGTAACTGTGTGGCAACAGCTTGGTGAAGGCCCTTCTGTCTTTCAACATGACAAAGTTGCTCTGCATAAATCCAAGTCCATGCAAATGGGAGGTTTGTACGGAAGAGCTTCCTTGACCTCGACCCCATCAAACTAATTTGGGATGAACTGGGCCGTATTGCCGAACATCAGTGCCCAACTTCAGTAAAGCTCTTGTGGGTAAATGGGAAGGGATCCCTGCAGCCAAGTTTAGAATCACAGCAATCTCAGAACACTCAGCTGACAGCAGTAGAGAAAGGATCAGATTAGAATTTTGACAGGAACGAGATGATTGGCACACAGAGGTTGTGCCAAAGTCTGATTGGTTTAACTGAATGAGTGAATGGCCTCAGACAGCTGACTGAGATGGAAGTGGAAAAAGGAGAGAAAAACGCAATTTAATTAAATAGATTAGGCATGATGTCTTCCTCATTACAATAGTCAACCGTTTGGATTGGGTTTAAATTATATTACTATAGATTGTCATTAATGGTGGAGTTTTTATATATATATATATGTCATACCTAAAATATATGGTGTATTTTAGGAATTGATCTAACTTGACATCTAACTGGATGTGTTCTGTCTACCATTCAGCACATCACCTGAACATTTGAATCCCCTTCCCACATTTTAAAAACAAAAGCATATACACTTAAATTCTATGCCTTTTTTGTTTTTCATTCATTATTGAAGTTTGTTGAGTTGAATAGAAAACATCATGGTCAAACAGAAGACCGTCTTGACAAAGTTAAGTTCTCCAGTAAAGACCTTAAGGGGATCATGATGCAACAGCACCCAAGGGAAGTTTCCAGTGTAAGGCGAGAGGAGTGGTGTGGAGGCAGGCTGGAGACACTATCAATTCTAGAGGGAGTTGTTAGTTAGTTAGAGTGCTTATTTCTTGGAAAAGCCTGAGGTGTAAGGTATGGTCAGGCTTCAGGCACCTGCACTTCACCATGTGTTCCTGCTAAATCAGCGCCCTAAAGACATACCACCTGGAGAGCTGTAAAGTGTTTCATAAACTAACAGACATGTCTACAAACACACAAACAACAATTTCTTTTTTAATTTAAGAGGACCTAAGAGGCACATCAGCTGACTATTTAACTCCCTTTTGACTGAAAAATAACAATAACACCAAATTAAATATCGCATGGCCCAATGCCTTGCTAAATTAGCTGTGTTGAATTGTTTATTTTGATCAGTTGTCAAAAGTGTAACTTTAATTCCCACATCCAAATGCAGAATACCCCAAAGATTATATGGCGTGTAGGGTAAAGTAATAGAAAATGAACTGTAAATCTGACAAAATCATTTAACAGCAATTTATGGATGAGGATGATCAAATATATATTTTTTAAACATTTACTTCACATTTCTTCTATTTTTTACACAGTTAAATCTTACTGGCCAGTACAGATTTATTTGTAAAAAAGGAATCACAGTATGAAAGAAACATCAGCCCACGTGATTATATTTTAGATGTCCGATCACTTGTTTGTAATATTTGAAATTGCTTTCAATATATAAAATGTCCGTTTACTGCCTTGAAAGGACAGGAAGTCGATAATCAATAATCTAGTCTATAATAATAAAGTTTTGAAACTAAATTATTAGACAGACCTAACTACTCTTAACTGGAGTAGGCAACCATTTTAATAAATAACATTCGTATATAGTGATGGAGGGGGTGTTAATCATTCATTTAAAAATACATATAAACAATACAAGAATGCATCACAATTTTCATTAAATCACAGAAAAAACTAGTTAGTACCTTCAACAAAAGAACAATCACAATTCACTTTGAATCATTTAGTTTTAAATTGTATCACCGTCTTCCATTTTCAGCAAAATTGGCAGTAGCTGAATATATTTATGAATAATATGTGTATAATTACTGTAACAAACAGTAGAAACTGTAGCTTACAGCAGCATTGCAGTAATTATAAGCACTTCCATCAAAAACTGTCCATAAACAAAAATACCAATACGTGATTTACAAAAGGAGAAGCCAAATATGAAGTTTGAACTATGATTCTGGCTGACAGAATAAGCAGGTTTTTTGCAAGCGTCCACATTTTGGAGCCTAACAAACAGGGCCTGAGTTGCTGGGTTTAACTATTTCTTGCATGACTGGGCCTAACGCCTGCTTCTCTGTCTGCATGCTCAAAATGAATTTGCTTTTGATGTCCAACAATGCACTGTGGGAAAAAATGGCAAGCAAATATTATTTGCTACATAAAAATAATGTGATTTTTGAGATAAATAAATCTGTTATCAGGATATGTCTTTATTGTCAGAAACAAAAGCATTGAAGACCTTCTTCTGTTGGTTGTATTTTAAGACCTAAGGCAGTAAATTATAGTGAATATAAAGCCTGTGGAAGTCAGTGTTGAAGAATTCCTCAAATAATTTACCTAAGTAAAACAAATACATACATATACAAATACTCTGGTACAAGTGAAAGTCCCATATTTACAATTTTATTTAAATGAAAGTACAGAAGTATTGTCAATAAAGTATCCTTAGAGTATCCAAAGTAAAAGCACTAATTAAGCAGATTGGGCTCCTTTCATTGTTATTACTGATACAGTGACATGTAATTAAACACTGCAATTGGTTATTGTGAAGGTAATATTTTAATATTTCATATGCTGTTGAACTGTTTATTCTATGATGTATGATATTTCATTATTTATCATATGTTGTGTACAAAGAACTACAAACTAGTAACTAGTAACTATTAACTAGTAACTACACCTGCTTTGGCACAATCATTTCGAACAATAATTTCATGGCAACGCCTGTCCTATCTTGCTCTGGATCTCTGATTGGTTAATCAGCCTGCTGTCAGCTAAGTTTATAAAACGTCAAATCTCTGTGTGCTTCGACCTGACCTGGGTGGCTGTACCCATGAGTGTTTGGAAGTGGGAAATGTCACAAGCGACAACAGGGCTGGTTTTCATGGGGCTCGTGTTTGCATTTGGAGCAGCGGAGGAGGACGCTCCTTCCTGTCAGATTCGGGGAACTCCAGAGTTCCCTCTTCTGTCCAAAGAGGGAGATGTCATGATAGGGGGAGCCTTTTCCATCCACAGCCAAATCACGCAACCTCCACTTTCCTTTACAGAGAAACCGACACGTCTCACCTGTTCCAGGTAATTTTGAACACTGTTTGAAACATCATTTCTGAGTGAGATTTGTCACATTGAATACAAAATTGCTCTTTTTGTCTCAGTGTGAACCTCAGGGAGTTTCGATTTGCCCAAACCATGATCTTTGCAATCGAGGAAATAAACAAAAGTGAATTTCTTCTTCCCAATGTTTCGATTGGATACCGCATTTATGACAACTGTGGCTCAACGTTATCGTCAATGCGTGCGGTGATGGCCCTGATGAACGGTGATGAGTGGACTGTGGGAAAGAGCTGTTCTGGTCATGCAGCTGTTCATGCTATTATCGGGGAGTCAGAATCCTCTTCCACCATTGTGCTGTCACGCACCACTGGACCGTTCAACATACCAGTGGTAAGAGGGATGTCTGTGTGTATCAGTGTGTATATTATATGCAAACTCTCCTTATTGTGCCTCCCCTTTTGTGTGATTTTAGATAAGTCATTCAGCTACTTGTGAGTGTTTGAGCAGCAGGTCAGAGTATCCCTCTTTCTTTCGAACCATTGCCAGCGACCTCTACCAGAGTCGAGCCCTCGCCCAGCTCGTCAAGCACTTTGGCTGGACCTGGGTCGGGGCAGTGAACAGCGACAGTGACTATGGCAACAATGGCATGGCCATCTTCCTCGCGGCAGCCCAGGAGGAAGGAGTGTGTGTGGAGTATACGGAGAAATTTAACAGGGAAGAACCAGAAAAACTCATGAAAGTGGTAGAAGTGATCCGAAAAAGCACTGCCCGGGTCATTGTTGGGTTCCTGGCCCATGTAGAGATGAACAATCTTCTGCAGCAGTTAAGTCTGCACAATATCACAGGCCGGCAGTTTATTGGTGTGGAGGCCTGGATCACTGCTGACAGCCTTGTGACTCCCACCAGCTTTAGTGTGCTGGGAGGTTCACTGGGCTTTGCTGTGCAAAAGGCCAATATCAGCGACCTGGATGATTTTTTAACCAAAGAGTTCTGGGAGACAGAGTTTATGTGTAAGGAGACGAACGGCGACACCATGACGGAAGCAGCACCTTGCAAAGATAATCAGGATCTAATTGGGCTTAAAGAGGATGCTGATGATGTGACAGAGCTGAGATACTCCAGTAACATCTACAAGGCCATCTATGCTGTGGCCCATTCTCTGCACAGCATCCTAAAGTGCTCCAAAAGTCAGGGGTGTGACACGACTGTAACAGTTACTCACCGGAAGGTAAAAATAATTGATTGCTAAACTGTTTATTTCTTAGTTCTATAAATGTATATATTGAATTCTTGTCTTGCTGTTTTTTAGGTAGTGGAGTCTTTGAAGCAGGTGAATTTTACCATTAAGAACGGGGACCAGGTGTGGTTTGACAGCACCGGAGCAGCTGTGGCTCGGTATGAAGTGGTGAACTGGCAGCAAGGATCAGACGGCTCAGTCCAGTTCAAACCTGTCGGCTACTATGACGCTTCACTACCTCCTGGACAGAATTTTGTCCTCAAGACTGAAGCCATAATGTGGCCTGATGGACAGACAGAGGCAAATATCAGAATTGACAGTAAAACCCGTGTTTGCCATGGAAACTGCAATATTTCATCGTGAATGATTGTAAATAAACTCAAACTCATCTGTCATTTTCTTTGATTCAAAGTTGCCTGTGTCGGTGTGCAGTGAGAGCTGTCATCCGGGAACTCATAAGGTCCTTCAGAAAGGAAAGCCAGTCTGCTGCTATGACTGTATACCGTGTGCCGAGGGAGAAATCAGCACCAGCACAGGTATATGTACCACAGACCAGAGATATGGCAATTTGCAGCCATCGTTTGCTTTCCACACCCTATGTATCATGTTAAAGTTTGCTATGGTACAGTCTCTTATTGACATTTTTAGGATGTAACTGAATAAATGACAGTAATAGTGATACTATTTCTATTACAGATTCTAATGACTGCAAAAAGTGTCCTGAAGAGTATTGGTCCAATCAAAACAGAGATGCATGTGTACTGAAAAATGTAGAGTTCCTCTACTTCACTGAGGTTATGGGTATACTACTTATATTTTTCACTTTGTTTGGTGTGCTCCTTACTTTAATTGTGGCCACTCTATTCTTGATCAATAAGGACACTCCCTTGGTGAAGGCCAACAACTCTGAGCTGAGTTTCCTGCTGCTCTTCTCCTTGACTCTATGTTTCCTGTGTTCTCTGACGTTCATCGGCCGGCCCTCTGAGTGGTCCTGCATGCTGCGACGCACAGCAT